>PVKA01002217.1:0-129433 GCA_004027165.1 Ctenomys sociabilis
TTTTTTTTTTTTTTTTTTTTTTTTTTTTTTTTTTTTTTTTTTTTTTTTTTTTTTTTTTTTTTTTTTTTTGTCTTTTTGAGACAGGGTCTCACTATGCAGTTCAGGCTGGCCTTAAGCTCACTTTGTAGCTCAGGCTGGTCTCGAACTCACAACAATCCTCCTGCCTCAGCCTCCCAGAGTGCTGGGATTACAGGCCTGCTCCACCACGCCCGGCTTATCTTAGTCTTAACCATCCAGCAGAAAAGTATAAAAATGAGGTATAGAAAATAAAGCCATATTAATGCTAAGTTGTAAAAGGCTCAAGTCAACAACTTCTGACATTGCCAGTCCTACAGATAACCCACAACTATTATGAAGTACTGGACTATATTGGAATATTTTGATAAATTCACATACCTACAATATTTAAATAACAAGGAATACCCTTCTTGGACAAAACTTAACAGAATAAGGGGATACAAATAAAGGACCATTTTGTATCTGTATATTGAAAATACTTAGATATACAGCTAATTTCTCTTAGTTAAATGAACAGAAAGATTTGTTCTAATAGTGTTTGTGGACAGGATATCATGTCTGTATCTTGTACAATAAATAACCACTAAGACAACAACATACAATGTATTAATTATTGAAACTGTCCTACTAATCAGTTTTGAAACTGTCTCATTGCTATTTGTTTCTCAATAAAGTTATTAAAAAATAAAACACAGGATTTGCAGAGGCCTGGCCTCAACTTCACAAAGCTAAGGATAGAAACACAGGTATAGAGTTGATTGACAAGAGGTAATGTCTTAGTAAATGCCAACATGTCCTGCAGGAAGGGCTCTATAAACACACAGATTCAGGCAAAATTAGGGTAAGTAGATGTAAAAAAAAATTCAAGTTAAGCCTTAAAATACACTGGTGCTAGGAATATAAATTTTTACGGTCACTGTAGAGCTCATACATGTTCCAGCTGTATCACTTATATTCACAGGCAAATAATTCAGTGTACAAAACAAAATAGTTGAATTTCCAACTTTACTATCATGTTATTTACAATAGTCAAGCTATGGAAATGGTCTGTCTGTCAACAGGCGAATGGATAAAGAAAATATAGTATGTATACACAATAGAGTATTATTCAGTCATAAAGAAGAATTAAACTATGTTATTTGCATAAAAATGGATGGAATTGGGTATATCATGTTAAATGAAGTGAAATAAACCAATCACAGAAGGATAGTTATTGTCTGTTTTCTCTCAGTTATTCTTGTGGAAACAAAATTAACAAAAAGACAGGAAAGCAGACAAGGGCTCAAGAAAGCATTAGGGAATGAGACAGGGACCAGAAGCTAGAGATGGAGTTTGTGCAGAAATGTGAGGGCAGCACACAGTGGAGTGGATGTGATCAAGGCACCACTGTGCATGCATGGAAACATCACAAGGAAACCCATTCTTTGTATAAGTAATATCCATTAGTAAAAGAGAAAGCCTGAAACTGTCCCATTTCTGAGATCATGAGCCTCTGCAGTTTTCTGTCAAATCAATATCACGGTGTTTTATTTCATTAAAGAAAGAATGGTTGCTATGCTGGGCAAAGTGGCCTCCTGGGGGTCAGAAGCAGAGGAGACATGGGAATGTCATCATTCATAGCAGAGGTGAGGACTGAAGATGCTTTTATGTCTCAGGATAATAGAAGTAACAGGTGAAGGATAATACACAAGGTTCTTAGTCTCACACCAAGAAAAAGATAGAAGAGTAGAGGAAACCCAAAGAGGCTAGAGGGGAATCTATGTTTGCACCTTCTGTAGAAGATGGCCTTATTGTAGGTCCTGAAAGTCTCATGGATCATAGAAGGGCTTACTGGCATCTTTTGTACAGCAGGCACTGAAGGAGTCAGTGAGTTTCAGGGTATGGTTGGAATGTGGCCATCAATTAAGCTCCACAGTCCTCACCTCAGTCAAGGAGAAGAGGAAAGGAGTCTCTGGGACAATGAGCTTCTCTAAGCCAGAAGATTTGACCCACATGCAAGGAGTTTGATGGATATGGCAAGAAGCATAGTAAAGATATTAGTAATGAAGCCTCAAAGGAGTGATGATATAAAAAAAGGTCATAGACAGCAGAAACCATGAAGTTGAATTGGAGCACCTGACTCAGTGGGATGTCAAGTGTCCAGACAAAGTAATGGCCAATGCTGCAGAGGTCTCATGAACCTGGTGACACAGGAGCCCTGAGAAGAGGCAGAAGCCTCTTCCCAGCTCAGACTAAAGACACAAAAAATCTTTTTTTTTTTTTTTTTTTTTCTTTTTTAGTTTTTGCCTTTCTGAGAAAGGGTTTCACTATGCAGTTCAGGCTGGGCTTGAACTTACTTTGTAGCTCAGGCAGGCCTTGAACTCATGGCAATCCTCCTGTCTCAGCCTCCCAAGTTCTGGAATTACAGATGTGCACCACCATGCCCTGCCCTAACCTAAGAAATGTTCAGCGAAGGAAAATTTAACTCTGGCAAGGTGTTTGTACATTGAAATTGCCATAGTGCTTATTAATTTATCAAAAACACTGAACTGATTTGAAAGTGACTTAAAATGAAAGAGCATGAAACTTGTTACCACATTTATTTCACATATGAAGACACAGATGCACACAGACACACAGAAAAAAAGGGAGAGAGAGAGATGAGGGGGTAAGGGAACAGCAGAAAAGACAGGGGGAGAGAGAGAAAGAAGGAGGGGCGTGGCTGAGGGAGAGTGATAGGAGAGGGTGAGAAGGATGGGGGATGGGAGAGGGAGAGGGAGAGAACCTAGGAAGTTAGGAGAACATGCTTCCTTGAGAATATAGTGAAATCTAAATTGGTCACATAAAAATATTGTTTCTCTTCACATCTGATTACATTGCAAATTTTGGAATATTCACTACACAATCGGAGGATCCATTACCCACCTGATCCAAACTTCTAACAAAATAGGGAGCCTGTGATGTTCCTCTGTTTCCTGAGAAAATGTCCCCAAACAAGTGCACCACAGGATGCTTTGGGAACATTCAGTCCTAACACCATCTGAAGCCTCTGCCATCTGTAAAACACAGTGGCACCTGCCTGATGTGAATCACCCATCACTGACCCCTAGAAAGCGGTGATACTGTTGCGTTCACAACACACCTAGGGAAACCGAGTCTGAGGTGTTCCTTCTTTGTCGAGTTCACATATCTAAGGAGCAGTAAAACCAGCAAACCCACTGACCTTTCTCCGGTCCAATAAATCATTGAATGACTAAACCTAAACTGCAGTACCTGTAAATGATAAGAAAGGAGGCCATAAGTATCCTTTGATGGGTCAGTCAGTGTTATGGTTTGTGTCTAGTTGTCCCTGCAGATCCTCATGCAGTCATGGGGCAGCTTCTGGAGTTTGTGATTGATCCTTAATCCAGTTCTGGGATTGTGGGTGTGAGTGCTGTATCCACTCACAGATTACCTGGGGCAGGTAATCTGCATTACCATGTAAGGACTGGAGAGAAGCCATCTAACAGCCACAGCTGCTCTTCCCTTGGTTCTTTGCTATTTTCTGCCACCATGAACGGCTGCCCTCTGCCATGTGCCCTCTGCCTTGGAGCCAGCTGAGTATGGACTGAAAGCTCCACTAACTGTGAGCTGAATAAACCTTTCCTTCCTTAACTTTGAGTGTTGGGTATGTTGCTGCAGCAATGAGTAAAAAGTAACCAAGAAAGTCGGTAACCCCTCTGTCTTTAAAACAATCTTCAGAAAATAATTTAGCAGTAAAATAGCACTGAATTCTAAGAGAAAGCATTCACCACTTCATTTCAGATTATCCACAGAACCATTATTTGCATCGTGCTTTAGCTGCTCAATTTTTCTTACACAATTGTCAAGTATTATCTCTAGATCTAAATTAATTAAAGTTGGCCAAAGGGTACAAAGACAAGGAAACACGCTTTGTAAGAACATATTAGACACTGTTATCCATCAGTGATGCTCTTAATCATCGCGGGGATTGCAGAGGGCATCACCAAACTAATTTTTCTCTCTGTGTCTCGAGTGGTTTATAGTCTTATTATCTCCACTGCCTTTTATCTTACATCCTTTTAACTCTTCCATACTAAAGCTGGCACCTGCGTAGTCATCTAGCTCTTTCCCTCCCATCCTCAGTGCTGTTGTAGTGAGCTGAGCAGTTTTCATTGCTTGTAATTTGTTGTCTTTCATTCATTTTCTGTGACTCCTGAACCCCATTGCATTAACACTTTGAAGCCCATGTATCACAGGCAAATAGTGACATGTAGTTGGACCCTCTCAGTGCTTCTCCTACTCAGCTCATTTGCAAAGCTTGACCCTAAAATAAATCTCCCTGTTTTTGAAAACTTCTGCTTCGTTCGTTGATGCCTACCAAAAATTCTCTTCTGTTTTTGCACTCTGTTCACAGCTGTTTTCCTGGTCTGTTACATCTGTCTCCTTTTCTTCTTGCTTCACAATAATTTTCTATGATAGCATTTTGCCTGTACCTGAAATTGAGCTCAAAAGTACCAGTCTTTTTCATAGCACTTCACCCTGAACTAACAAAATCTGCATACAGCTTTCTCACTGGAGAGTGGATCCTAACATCTTCAAAGTCAGCTTCATATTCCAGATAATCAAAGCTGAAGTTCCTCCTGTTACTGGCTTATTTTAGCTTTCTCATAGCAAGCTGAAGACTGGTTAACCAGACAATCTGAGTTATGTGCCTTCTGAGTTATCCTTATGTGCAGGTCTCCCAGGCAAGCATCTCCATGTGAGTTGCACTTCCCCTCTCCCTGTTAGACGCACCTCTCAGCTCCATCACCTCTACTGTTCATAACACAGAGTTGCCCCCATTCTTTCTCCTTATTGTTTCTACAGAGAAGCTCTCTAAACACAGTGTCTCTCAGAAAAGTCTCTGGTGCGAGGAAGGTCATAGTTTCCAACAACCCTATCGCTTTGGTATAAATCCAAATGGTAGCCAGGATTTTAATATGCTGGCTTCAGGCCACATGTGCAAATTCACCTCATTCATCATCCCAAGCCTACTGTTTATATAGTGCTTTATTCTCCTCTTTACTCAATAACACACTGTACAATTTCAAAAATCCATGTCTTTGCTCATATGGTTGCTTTCTTTATTATTCAACTTTGTTAAGACTCCCTGAAAATGTCATTCTTTCTGCTGTTCTCTAGTATCTTCAAACAAAATCGATTGCTCACTCCTCTCTTTATGAATGTCAGTAGACTGCATAACCAAAATCACATCAGTACGTAAGAAAGAAGATTTTGTTTCTAATTTTTATTGTATCTCAATTTTAGTTAGGTCCCATGTCTGAATGTTTTATTTTTAGATGATAATAATAATAATAGTAATAATAATACCTCCTGTTTCTTTACACTACAAACATAGCTTCAATTCACAGATATTCATGTGTTAAGTTATGAAAGTTTTAATTATCTTGAAAAATAACATTAGTTACCTGCAGTGGAGGAAAAAGGAAAATGAATAGTGATAAGTTTTTCTAGGGCTGGCAGTGACACAAGATGTCTTCGAAGTCCCTGGTGCTGACAGACAATGACTGTGACCACCCTGGGGACCTCTGCAGAACTTTGGAGGCTCCCTGCTATAGCATGACGCCAACTGTCCAAGTCTTACTGAGTTACTACACTCAGTCTTACTGCTGGAATTCCACCACTTCATCCTATAGCGTTATTGAGAATCATGTTGACTCTCTCCTGTGGAGTCCCCATCTAGATCCCATAAAATACTTTTTTTCTCTTTGAATTGTTGACAGCAGGGAATTAAGTTGTTTCCTAAAAGCAGCAACAACTTGCCTTCTTCCCAGGCAATAGAACATTTGGCCAATCTATCTTACCTGCTCACTGTGCACTCTCACAAGATCAACCTGTTTCCTAGTCTCTCTCACATCTAAATTCTCTGTGAAGGTTTTGTGAAATCTCTGTCCACAGCTTTGATAGGAGAGAAGCAGCATCCCCACATTTCTGGGCTCTGTGGTGGGAGCCAGGTACATAACATCAGTTCTTGTCAAAGAAAATTCATCGTGAATTCTTACTTTGTCTCCAAAATTCACTGAATGAGGTGACCGTGGGTCACAAAATAAGTTTCCAGTCACTTATTTTGAAATCTTTCTTTTCTGTTCTGGTCTGCTTCACTTAATAAATAACCTTTTTAGAACTTGGAGTTTTAGACAAAAGTTGAATTTTAATAGTCTGTTCACAGAAATCCACTCAAAAGAAGCAAAATATTGGAAGTATGAAAGTACTTTCTACAAATAATTCTGCTGTTGGACCAGCCCTACCTGTTGGAATTAGTGAGAAATCCAATATGCACCAATAACTGATGCACTGGGGCTGTGGGCATTTATGCTCCAGTGCTGGATAGTTTGAAAATTATGCGATTGCTTTCAGTATGAAAAGGTAAGCTCTTTTTAAAACTTTTATTGAAGAACAAATAGCAATGAGACAGTTTCAAATCAAATTAGCAGGACAATTTCAATAATTAATACATTGTACATTGTTTTTGTCGTGGTTTTTTTCACACAAGGTGCATACATGATATCCTAATTACAAACACTTTTAGAGCAGATGTCTCTAATCACTGAATTAAGTGAATGTAGCTGTATACTTAGCTTATGTTTTTAAAGATGAATTACAGCACAGTTTCAATAATTAATACTTTCTACCTTGTTATCTTCCTACTTGTTGTCCATAGTACAAGAAGCTGACAGGATATCCTGTCCAAACACTATTAGTACAAATCTTGCTTCTTATAGAATTATGCAGAAGTACTGAACATTTATACTAACTGTACTGTTTAGGCAAACACAGAATGATTCTTCCTTTGTATCCCCTTTTTTTGTTTAGTCCTGGCAAAGATGGGCATTCCATTGTCATTCAATTATTATAGTCACCTGAACTCAAGGAAACAATCAAACACAGTTCAGCAGTCCACAATAATAGTGAGTTATCTGAAGAAGTTGTTAACTAGAGCCATTTACAGCTCAGCTTATTATCATGGCCTTCTTTTAAATACCTCATTCTTATAGTTTTCTGCTGGATAGTTAAAACCGAGATAAAGCAAGATCTATATAACAAATAATATAGCTTTTGTATCTGATGAAGTCATTCAAGTCCCCTCAGGTTTATTCTGTAACCCCGTATCTCACTCTGTAGATTCTTTGTCAGTGTCAGCCATGTGGATGAGTCATGACCATTGCTGAACCAGTTTGCTCTCTGTGAGAGCCTCAGAGAAAGTTTTCTCTCTATGTGACTCTCCTTAGGCACACTATACATCATCAGTCATATTCTTCTGTGGCTCCATAATCTCCTTGATTAGAAAATTTGGGGCACAACTGAGTTCCATGATGTTACAGCACAGGTTTTCCTATGTCCATAGTCTTCACTGAGCTTGGAAGGCTAGGGCCAAAATGTTGGCTGACCTTGCTGCCCTGCCATTTCTACAATTATTGATCTGTGAACTTAGGTTGTGAACAATCCAGAAGAAAACCTGATTAGTACCCTGAAACACATGCAGTTCAGTTTACCCTATCTGATTAAATTCTTTTTAGTTGTTGTTATACATTTCTATTTATAATTCTTCTTTTCATTTCTTATACTAGGGAGACTATATGATATTTGCATATGTGTGACTGCTTTATTTCACTTACGAGTATATGTTCAAGTGGCATCCAGTTCAATACAAATGCTTCAAGCTTATCATTCTTTATAGCTGAGTAATACTCCATTCCATAGAAATACCACATCTTTTTCAACCATTCCTCAAGTGACAGGCATCTTGGTTGTTTCCAAGACTTTGCTATTACAAATCATGCTGCGTTACATAGGTACACATTTATCACTATGCTATGATGTTCTCAGTTCTTATGGGAAAATTCTCAGTAGGGGAATAGCTAGCTTGAAAGGGACTTCCATTCCTACATCTGTGTGGAGTGTCCACACTGATCTCCACAATGGTTGCACCAGTCTACACTCCCACCAGCAGTAGAGAACTGTTCTCTTTTCCCCACATCCCCTCCAACATTTGTTGTTGGTTGATTTCCTTATGATACCCATTCTTTATGGAGTGAAATGGCATCTCAGTGTTATTTTAACTTGCATTTCATTGATGGCCAGTGATGTGGAGAATTTTTGCATAATTTATTCACTTCTTTAATTTCATCCTCTGGGAAGTGTGTATTCATCTCACATGCCCATTTCTGGATTTGGGTTTTTAAATTTGACGACCCTAATATATCTTAGATTTTATATATTCTAGAGAGCAGACCTTTGTCTGAGTGCTTGTTAATTGTGATTCTTTTGAAATTTGTGGGTTGTCTTTTCACTTTGTTGACAATTTCTTTTTACATGCAAAATCTTCTTAAGAATAATTGATCCCAGTTGTTAATTTTTTCAAATGCTTTCTGTGAGAATATATGTTTGTTTATTAACTATTTGTGTATCCCTATGTCTTCAGGAGTTCCTCCTATTTACTCTTCCAGGAGATTGAATTTTTCTATTTCAATGATTAGATCTTTAATCCATTTTGACTTTAGGTTAGTGTATGCTGATAGACTTGGATCAAGTTATAGTTTTCGACAGGTAGAGAGCCAGTTTTTTCAGAACCATTTGTTAAAGAGGCTATCTTTCTTCCAGTAAGCATGTTTGGCCACTTTGTTGAAGATCACATGGCTGAGTGTGTTTGCAGAGGCCTCTGCATCTTCTAATCTATTCCACTGATCCTCAGGCCCATTTTATTGCCAAAACGATGATTTTATCACACTGGCTTTGTAGTATAATTTCAAGTTGGGAATTGTGATGCCTCCTTCCTTGTCTTTGTTGGCCAGGATTGCCTTTGCTATTCTAGGTCTTTTCTGGTTCCAAACAAATTTCAGGAATGACTTCTTTAGGTCTGGGAGGTATGTTGGTGGCATTCTGATAGGGATTGCATTAAATCTATACAAGACTTTTGGGAGTATGGTCATCTTCATGGTGTTGGTTTTTCCTATCCAAGAGCACGGAATATCCTTCTGTTTTCTGAAATCCTCTATGATCACTTTTCTTAGGTTGCTGTAATTTTCCATAAAAAGATCTTTGACTTCCTTCGTTAAGTGAATTCCAAGGTATTTCATTTTCCTTTTACCATTGTAAAATGTATTGTTTCTATAGTTTCCTTCTCAGTGAGTTTCTTATTTGTGTAGAGGAATGCTATTGACTTTTGAGTATTGATTTTGTATCCTGCTATGATACTGAATTTCTGTATCAATTCTAGTAGATTCTTGGTGGAGTTTTTTGGGTCTTCCAAGTAAAGGGTCATATCATCTGCAAATAGTGATAATTTAACTTCTTCTTTAACTATTCTTATTCCCTTTATTTCTCCCTCTTTTCTAATGGCTGTTGCTAATGATTCCAAAACTATATTGAATAGGAGGGGTGAAAGAGGACATTCTTGTCTTGTACCAGATCTAAGAGTAAAAGATTTCAGTTTTTTCCCATTTAGAATTATATTAGCCATTGGGTTGTCATAGATGGATTTTATTAAATTGAGGTAGAGGCTATCTATTCAAATTTTCTGTAGGGTTTTGAACATGAATGAGTGTTGAACTTTGTCAAAAGCCTTTTCTGCATCAATTGAGATGATCAGGTGATTTTTAGATTTCAGTCTATTAACATAGTGTATTATATTTATAGATTTTGGAATATTGAACCATCCTTGCATCCCTGGGATGAATCCTACCTCGTCATGGTGTATGATCTTCTTGATGATTTGCTGTATTCTGTTTGCTCAGACTTTAGTGAGGATATTTGCATCTATGTTTATAAGGGAGATTGGCCTGTAATTTTCTTTTTTTGTTTGTGTCTTTCTCTGGTTTTGGAATCAGTATATTGCTGGCATCCTGAAATGGTTTTGGGAGGTATGCTTCTTTTCAATTTCACTGAAGAATATGTGGTGTGTAGGGATTTTATCTTCTGTAAATTTCTTGCAGAATTCAGCTGTGAATCCATCAGGACCTGGACTTTAACTCTGTCAGCAAGCTTTTTATTATGTGTCATATTTTGTTGGCTGTTATTGGCTCATTGAGAGTTGTTATATCTTCTTGATTGAGTTTTGGTAACTTGTACCTTTCTAGAAATCTGTTCATTGCTTCTGTGACTTCTATTCTGTGAGCTTAAAGATTCTTGAAGTAGCTATTGATAATTTTCTGAATTTCCATTGGGTCTGTGTTAGTTTCACACTTTTCATTCCTTATTGCTTGTATTTGAAATTTTTCTGTCCTCTTTTTGATGACGTTAGATAGGGATTTATCAACTTTAAGTGGTCTTTCAAACAACCAGCTTTTTGATTTGTGGATTCTTTGAACTGTTTTCTTCATCTCAATTGAATTAATTTCTGCTCTAATCTTTATGATTTCTTCTGATCTTTGGGCTCTGTGTTTGGTTTTCTCTTCGTTTTCTAGATGTCAGAGATGCAACATTAGGGTGTTTATTTGTTGCCATTCTGTTTTCCTAATATGTAAGTTCATAGCTATGATTTTCCCTCTAAGAACTGCTTTCATTGCATCCCATAAATTCCAGTAAGTTGTGCTTGAACTTTCATTGAATTGTAGATATTGTTGAATTTCTTTTTTAATTTCTTCTCTGACAAACTGATTGTTGAGTAGGGTGTTGTTTAATTTCCATGAATTTAGCTGGATTTTCTGGTTTCTTTTGTCGTTTATTTCCAGTCTCATTGCACTGTGGTCAGATAATACTCATGGGGTAATTTCTGTTTTCTTGTAGACACTTAAGCATAACCTATGGACTAGTATGTTGTGTATTTTAGAAAATTACCCATGTGCATCTGAACAAAATGTATATTCAGCTGTGGTTGGGTGGAAAACTTTGTATATGTCCACCAGGTCCATTTGTTAAAAACTCTTGTTCAGTTCTGCTACTTCCTTGCTAATTTGTTGTCTTGTTGGCCTATCTTTTTGAGATGAGTGGGTGTTAAGGTCTCCTTTCTAAGATTGTGGTCTTAGATATTAGGTTTTTCATGTCCATTAAGATTTGTCTCTCATAGTTGGGTGTTCCTATGTTTGATGCATAAATATTTATGAGTGTTACCTCTTCCTATTGAATTTTTCCCCTAACCAATATATAGTGGTCTTCTTTGTTGAGATTGTCTGAGAACAGAATTGCTACTTCTGCATTTTTCTGAGGTACTTTGCATGTAATATTGTTTTCCATCCTTTGACTTTAATCCTATGAATGTGTTTCTTGTATACAGCGTAATGTTGGATTTTGATTCCTAATCCACTGTGCCAGTCTATTTTTCTTAATTGGAGAATTGAGTCTGTTTACATTGATGGTTATAATTGAAATATGCTGACTTATGTTTGTCATGATATTTACCTGGTGTTGTTTACTCCTTTGTAACCTGTGTTTAATTGTCTGTTCTGTTTAGTGGGATCCTTCCGTTCTCATTCGTGGAGTTCTGGTCATTGTGGTCTCTCTCTAGAAAATCTTACAGTAGCCTGTGTAGGGATGGCTAATGAATTTCATCATGAAATTCTTTACTTGTTCTTTGTCGTGGAAGTATTTCACTTCTCTTTCAAACTTGAAAGAGAGTTTTGCAGGGTATAATAGTCTGGGCTGGAAGTTTTTTTCGTACAGGACTTAAAGAACTCTGTTCCATGCTCTTCTTGCCTTCCTGGTTTGTGTAGAGAAGTAGGCTGTAATTCTGATGGGCTTTCCTTTGAATGTGATCTGCTTCTTCTCTCTAGCAGCTTTCAGTATATTATTCTTGTGTTGGATTTCTGAGATCTTGACTATTATATGTCTCAGTGTGTTTTTAGTTGGGTTGAAATTACTTGGTGTTCTGTATGCTTTGGTTACATGAATGTTGGGTTATTTTCTTATATTTGAGAAGTTTTTTGTGATTACTTCTGCCCTTATTCTTTTTATGTAATTTGTATTGACTCTTTCATTCTCATTGATGTCAATTAAACTCACATTGTTCATCTTGGCACCATCTTGCAGGTAATGGATTCTTTTTCCCTGCATCCTCGTTGTTTAAGAGATCACTTCTCACCTTTTCCTTAGTTGTGCCAGCGATTTCAAGATCTGAAACTCCTGCATCGCTTTCAGTCAAGCAATTTTGTAGACTCATGATTGAGATTTTTAGTTCTTCTATATCTCTTTAACTCTACTTCATGTATTCTATTTTCTGTATTGTTTATTCCAGGAATTTTTTATATTTCTGATCTCCTCTATTTTTTTTTTTATCAATGTCTTCTTTAGAGGTATGAATTCTTGTGCTGCAGAGATATTCCAAATTGTGTTTTCTTTATATATTTCTGGAATTGATTCCCTACTTCAGATGCTATGATTTCAAAGTATTCTTGTTATTTCAGAAATTATTTCTGCTTCGAGTTCCTCTTTACCTTTCTACTGTTGTTTCTTTGCTTGTGACGCTGTTAATTCATAGGTTTCAGCAGGAATAGTGCTCTCTGCACTTGTTCTGGGTGGGCATTGAGTTTCTGCTGTATGTTTCTGGATTTGATTCATTGTTTCAGATGCTATGTGTTGAAAAATTTCTTTTTTTTTTTTATTTCAGGCGTTAACTGTGGTCTGAGTTTCTCTATACCTTTCTGCTGTTGTTTCTTTTTTTCTGCCTCTCTTAATTCATTCATTTTAGCTGGGCTAGTATCCTCTGCACTTATTGGTGGACTCGAGGCCTGAGATTGCATCTGCTCCTTGTCTTTGTCATTTTGCATAGCACTGACCTCTGAACTTTGGTGCAGAGCTTTGGTGCATTTCTGACTTTGGCGTGTAATGAGATTTGTGTGCCAGTCTATTATGTTTGAGATTATCCAGTTATGCCTTGCCTGGATCTTGCTGTTGTGTTCCACTCCTTTTTGTTGAAGTCCTTCTAGTACAACTGTGAGCCTGTCGTTCCCCTCTGTCGGGTTCCTGGTCCAGGGAGCACTCAGAATCGCCAAACCTCTCACACACACTTAGGGAACCGGGCTTGCATGGATCAGGTGCTGGGAGAGTTGGAAAATTTCTCGCTCACTTGGAGGGATTGGGTGTGGGGGCTCCGGAAAGTTGCCCAGCAGGTGGGTCTGGGGTGTCTCAGGCCAATCTCTCGCTCAGAGGTCTTGGGCATCTGGGATCTGGAAGTCATAGAGCACGGGGATAAGCCAAAGGCTTCTCACTGAACCAGGCTAGCATGGATCAGACTCCGCGAGAGTCGGAAAAATTCTCACTCACTCCATGAGCTTGGAGGCAGTGGCTCCAGGGACTTCAAAAATAAGCTCTTAACAAGCTCTTAAAGCCCAAAATGTTAAGGTTGAATACTGAATTATCTTTAAAACAAAACAAAAGAAAAAATGCAAACACATGGTTTGAGAGCTCTGGTGATTTCTGGAGAAGGTCTGAAGCAGATGAATTTTTCCATCATTTAGGAATTTCTCCATCCTCCATAAATTACATGTGTGTGTGTGTGTACATTTGTAATTTTGTTAAAAGGGCAACCACAGTCACAGCAACAAGAAGCTGGGATTTGAAAGAAAACCTACTAGGTTTCCTGTTCAGTGTGAAGTCCCAGGAATCAGCAAGGCTGCTGGGCAGTGAGAGAGAAATGTCAGCAATGAAAGAGAAGCAACGTTTTGGAACTCCCAATACTGTGCAGAAGCTTTATAAAGATCTGTGGCTGACTTCTAAACCTCATATATATAGGAGAGTGAAAAAAGTGAAAGTAGCTACAACCCAAGCTCAATGGGGCCAGTTAGCATATAGAACACTATTAATCACAGGAATGATTGACTGGATTTGAGTCTTTCCTGTAGTTGCCTCCCTAAGAATCAGTAACCTCAAAGCCTGGCATGGTGATATAAGGCTGTAATTCCTACACTCTGGGAGGCTGAGGCAGGAAGATTGTTCAGTCTGAGCAACTTAGTGACTTAGTGAGACCATCTCAAAATTTTAAACAGTAATTTTAAGAAGACTTAATAATGTAGTTCAGTGAGAAGGTCATGGGTTCAATTTTCATTATCTCATATACATATGAACACACACATGCACACACAATTTGCACCCACAGATGCAGAAACACACGTGAGCACACTTGTGCACATCAGTGCGCACACGCGCACACACACACACACACACACACACACACAATCAAGCATATGCACAGACATAAGAATGAATATTAGGGCCAGCCAGATAGCTCAGGAAATTAAAGCACTTTCTTAGGCAGATGCATGGATGGGGGTTTAATCCTCTGCATGTTACCCTGGCCCCACTTCTGGAGCATCCTGAGATGGAAATTGAGACTGGGTGTGGTGGAGCGCACCTGTAATTCCAGCACGTGTGAGGCTGAAAAGCAGGAGGACCACTGTGAGTCCGACCTGTGTAGTGAGGCCTTGTACTAAATAAATAAAAAAATAAATAAAAAATCTATATCATATAACATTGAAAAGCCAAGAATAATATTCAGAGTCTACTGCTACCCAAAGAAGAAGGAAAAAGATGAGTAACAGATACCAGCCTTGAATGACTTAAGGGCTAGAAATACCAGATAAAGATATTAAGGTATCAGGAATCTACCATGCACATGACACTAAAATAATGGTAAATACACCAACATACGTAAAATAAATGTGAAGATAGTGGATCTCTATAAAAATCGTTAATAGAAAAACAACAAAGTTGTTCTATAATGCAAAATACAATAACAAAATCTTCAATGCATGAGTTTAATAACTGTAGCAGTGGAAAGGGAGAAATTTGTGAATGCAAAAATATAAATCATATGCACACACCTGTAATATTTGAATGGTGATGCAATATGCATCTCTGACAAAATTAAACCAAAAAGGAGGGATATAAATGAAGGACCATTGGACAGATATACATCTACTTTCTCTTACTTCAGTGAAAAAGAGATTTGTACTCATAGTGTTTAGACAAGATATCATGTCTGTATCTTGACTACTATGGAGACAATATTTTGCAATGTATTAGTTATTGTAACAGTCCTACTAACTTGTTTTGAAATTCTCATTGCTATTTCTTTCTGAATAAAATTAATTTTTAAAACAAAACAAAACAAAAAAAAAAAAAAAGGAAGAACAAAATAAAAAATGAACATAAGGACCTTAGAGACAATTGCCAAGAGTCTAGAAAATTTGAGGGGTCCTAGAAGAAAAAGAGTGGAAAAAAATGCTTAAAGAATTTATGGATTGAGGAGATAACTCAGCAGTCTAAGTACCTGCCTGGGAAGTTCAAGGCCTGAGTTTGATTCCTGGTACTGCGTGCCTTGTCAGCCCTAGAATCTTAGGGCATGCTGTGCCAGGCACCTAAACTGGGAATGGTGGTGCATGCCTATAATCCCAGCTCTGGGGAGGCTGAGATAGGAGGGTCACTATTAGTCTAAGCTGTGTAGTGAGACCCTGTACCAAATAAATAAGCGATTAAAGTAAAAATAAACGATGTCCTCAAACTTCTCAAATTATTTAAAAATTAACTCAGCTTAAAGTTCCTGTGTACAAATATTATATTCCTGAGGAGATCACAGCTATTCATACCAGAGTTGTATTGTAAAATCTAATAGAAAGAGAAAAACTGAGCTGGAGAGATAGTGTAGCAGCATAAGAGCCTTCCTGGCAAGCTCAAGGTCCTGAGTTCAGTCTCTTACCCAGAAAAAAAAAAACAACTCAAAGTTACCCAGGAATCCTAATATATAAAATATAAGGCAATGGTGAATTGAATTACATGTGGACTCTTCATTGGTATCTATGACAGTTCAAAGATAGTGGAGCAAATGATCAAGGTGTGGTATATATTTAAGCAAATGTGCTAAGATGAATGCAATTATTATGTATTGCAAAAATAGGCTGATAAAAATGTGAAACAGCAAAAGAGTGTAATTAAATCTGCAAAATTCTATTGATGGGGAAAAGGGCATGAAGGAAACATTGAGCAAAGGTTACAAAATTCAAGTTGGATATAAGAATAAGTTTAAGGGATCTACTGTGCAACGTGGTAACTAGAGTTAACAACAACAATGTGTGACTTGAAACTGCTAAAATAATTTTAAATGTTCTCATAACAAAAATAAGTCCATCATGTAATATCTGTGTTAATTAAGTCAATTCTGCTCTTCCACAGCATATGTTTATCTCAGTACATCACATTGTACACCGACATAGAAAAATGTTAAAGAATTTCTAAGGTACAAGAAGATAAAAAGAATAAAGGAAGATATGCAATCTCATAACTCTATAATTAGCAATAATACTTTAATAAATAAAAGAAAAGCAAAGGCATTGTCAGACATAAGAAAGCAAAGCATACTTACTGTTATGAGATCTCGTAGCACGAGCAATATTAGGTGAAGCTTTTCAGTCTGAAATATATGACACAAGAGGAACTTGAGTTATCATAAATAAATGAGGAACACTTGAAATATTATATATAAAGGACTATATTTTCTGTTAGTTTCCTGTGTTATATCGTAATGGAAGAGGCTGTATTACATACGGCAACTACATTATATAAGAGGGCTAAAGGCTTTAAGGGCTCATGTGGTTACAAACTCCTAGCGTTTCTATGAAGTAACACTATCTCAACAGCAAGGGAGAGTTTGAAATATAAGGGTTGTATATTGCAATCTTCACAATGACCACACACACACACACGCACACACCAACAAGCAATAAACACATAAAGCTACTTTAGTTACCTGATAAAATGAAAAACTTGCACCGTGGCCAACAATAACTAATTCTTGGGTCTTAGAATCAATTTAATTAAACCCTTAATGTCAGTCACTGTGTGGAGGAGCTCAGAAAAGAGTGCTCAGCTTCTCTTATCCCCTAGGGATTCAGCTCATGACCCAGTATATCAGTCCATGGTGGCCCTTTGTAGGCTCTGTTAGACAAACAAAATTGTTGGGTTTCCAGTAAGGAGAGTGAGCGGAAAACATAATACAGTACAGATTAGACACATACGAAATAGTTATGAGATAAATTCTATACAAGTCTGCCATTATTAGGGGACTGCTGAGTGTCAATGTTAGTGCAGCTTGTTATTTTACCCTATGTTGTACGTCTGAATTATTTATGTTTTCCTTTAGTAATGCTTTATATTTATTTTAGATTTTGAGAGAAGTCTTTGTCAGCAGTGAGCTAAAAACGTAAGAACAGTTTCATTCCCTAAATGTATGGAAATCCCATCACTTACAGAAGTTGGTGATGAATTTGTAACTTACGCAGTACCTCTGGTCAATGTTTCCTTTCTATTGTGGAGTCATAGTGTTTTTACCCCTGCATGAAAACAAGCAGAGCAAAGTTCCTAAAGCAGCATTAGTATCCAATACTGAAATCAGAACTTTATTTCGTGTGTACTCAGCAGGATTTCAGTACAGAGTTAAATGAAAGCAACAAAATTAGGCTTTTTTATATCACTATTTTTTTTAGGTAGAAAAAAAATCAATATTTCAGAAATGAATACACCTACAATTTTTGAGATGCTCATTCTAGTTTTCTACTTAAAAAAACAGCTATTATCAAATAAGTAAACATAATATTATCAAATGCTTTCTCTACCTAAGTCACAGTGGCCACATATTTTCTTTTTCTTTTCTTTCACAAATAGCATTGATTGACTTTCAAATACTAAACAATCATTGTAGGTTCAGATAAACTTTGTTCATTTATAAAACATTGCTATTTTGATTGCTCATCGTTATGGTTTATGTCTTCTTGTCCCCCCAAAGCCTCATTTAGTCATGAGGCAGGCTTCTACTGCTTGTGAGTAATTCATGGTCCAGGACTATGGGTGTGAGTGCTATTCCTGCCCTGAAGCAGAGAGCCTGAACACAATACAAGGAGGTGAGAGGGGCCTGCTCGCTGTTGCACCTGCTGCTCCTCTCTTTGCTCTTTGTTGTTTTCTGCCACCATGAACAGCTGCCCTCAGTCATGTGCCATTCTGTCTTGGAGCCAGCCAAGTACAGACTGAAACCTTCACTATCTGTGAGTTAAGTAAACCTTCCTCTTTAAGTTTTGGGTGTTGGGTATTTCATCCCAGCAACAAGAGAAAAGTAACTAAGACACTCATAGATTTGATTTGTGATACTATGAAAAATATTTTTGTTTCAAAACTATTCCATAGAGTACTAATATAATACAACTACTTCATCTATTGATAGATAAATGTTTTCAGCATCATATAACTTTATTACTTGAGTAACTAACAAAGTTATATATATATATATATATATATATATATATATATATATATACATATATATATATATATGTGTGTGTGTGTGTGTGTGTGTGTGTGTGTGTGTGTGTGTGTGTGTATTTTAGTTATCTTCTTTCTGAATGAAAAATGGTGTGGTAATTTTAAAAAGGAATGAGAGAAGAGCACACTTGAGAAACATGTCATAGAGCCAAATGAAAGGAGTAAATTCCAATAAATTTGAGGAGCAAGCCCACTCAATGACATGAAGACTTCCAGTGTCAAGAGAAGAAAGAATCATGAAGAGCGTACAGAAGACAGCGAGGTAAAGGTAGACAATGCTACATAAGGAAAGACAGAAACAGAAATTCAATAAAACTTGAATGAAGATGATGAGGTAGACACAGAGGTGGATGAAGAGGAAAATGTTTTCCAGGTAATCAAATTAACATAACAACAGTATTGAAACCCATGTTCAACAAGGAAAGAGTAGAACTGACATAGCTAAATATAGAATCAGGAGGGCAGGAAGCTCAGGTGGTGATTGAAAGCCTCACATATCCCTTGAACTACTTCAAGAAAATTCACAACAAAATATAAATTGGTGAAACACACATTATCCCTGGATGCTAAGAAAGCATGAATCCCAAAGAGAAAACAAAACACTAAGACTCTGCTATAGTAAGAACACTGGATGAAATAATAAGGCACCAGTCTGTTCCTGAGCTGCTCTCCCTCCAACACATTTCCAACTCAAGGCCAAATCTCAAGGAACAGAGCCTGAAGACAACCCTCCTGTTGTCAGTGTGAAGAAACATCCCTGCAGGCCTATGGGTGTCCAGTATGGGAAAGCCACTATGGTGGACAGTGCACTAATGAAAGAACAACTCTTCACTAGCTAGACCCTAATGGGCAGGAGGTAAAGGTTCTATCTGCACAGAGCGAGGGCTTTGATACAGCCACTCAGGCTGCCACAGACAAAGAAGGAAGAAGAGGAGAAAGAGAAAGAGAACTGGAGAAAGAAGAAAAGGGAGAAGAGGAGGATGAGAAAGAATACAGTCAGAGAATGTTTTCAGCAGCAGGCACCATTCCTACTTGCCTGCATTTGCAGCTGCACAGATGTTGCTGCCTCGTGCTAGGGTTTGACTATATTTTGTCTCCATTTAAACTCAAGTTGAGACTGAATTCCCCAATATAACTATATGGGGGTTGGGGGAGCTTTCAGAGGAGAAATTAAGCCTTTCAAGGGAATCAATTCTGTCTCAGAGGTTGTTGACTTGAGCCTTTTATAGCTCAGATGACATTGACTTTTAGAACACTTTAGTAATAGTCTTGTCTAACAGCAGTGAAATAGATCATCTTTATGCTTCTTCTCAACACAGAACTCTTCCCTAACTTCTGACATTGCCAGTCCTATGGAGAACCCACCACTATTATGGACTATATTGGATTATTTTGCTCAATTCACGCACCTACAATATTTAAATGGTAATGGAATACCCATCTCTGACAAAACTAAACAAAAAAGGGAGACATAAATGAAGGACCATTTTGTAGTGAAAACAAAATATATCTGTATCTACAAATTAGGATAGATATATAGCTACTTTCTCATAGTTCAATGACAAGAAAGATTTGTACCAATAGTGTTTAGACAAGATATCATGTCTGCATCTTGTACTATGAACAATTACTATGAAGGTAACAATATGCAATTATTGTAACTGTCCTACTAGCCAGATTTGAAACTGTCTCATTGCTATTTCTTTCTCAATAAAATTAAATTTTAAAAAAGTCAATGTCATGACAAAGCTAGATAATGCTTTAAATATCCTTCAGAGTCCTGCTTGGTTCTGTACTCAGTACTAAGAAAAATATTCTATCTCAGAGGAGTTCTAGCTCTTCTGGGATTACATGAGGCCTTGAAAGAGGATTTTTTTAAAGACAAGTCCAGCTCCCTCTGCTCTCTCCCTCATTGCCTCTCTCACTATGTGATCTCTCTCTCTCTATCTCTATCTCTATCTGTCTCTCTCTCTCTCTCTCTCTCTCTCTCTCTCTCTCTCTCTCTATCTATCTATCTATCTAGCCCCCTCCCTTTATGCTATACCATCTGCTCTGTTATGACTTAGATGAAGCCCTTTGAGATATAACTGTTCCACTTTGATTTCAATTCTTCTAAACCATGAACAAAATAAATGTCTCTTCTTCATAAATTTGTTAGCATTAGAGATTTTGTTATAGCTACAACACCTTGTGATCACTCTTATGTGCTGTGACCACTGCACCTTCTGGTCCAAAGGGAAAGCCCAGCAAGACTTAACATGGTCATTTTATTACTTATATTATACCTAGAAATCAGAGTAAAGCTTCCACTTGGCCTTTAAGCATGCCTGCATGAATCCCAGTACTAGGCAGACACAGAAATTCTTCCTCAATGGGAGAAAACAGCATACAAAACACTATGATTGTAAGATACCAAGGACTAAGATAAAATACTTCCTTCCAAAGCAAATTTATTCTAAGGAGACAAAAAAAATCTTCAACAGATATTTTGATTTATACATACTTAACAATATTGAGTTTAAGTATGTAAAAATTAAAAAAGGGGAAATGGGAAACTTTTCAAATGAAAATGTAGAATATGAAGAAGTATAAAGTCAGTGAAAGTAAGGGATATTAGGAAGCACAAAAAAACAAGTGATGATTTAAAATTTTTCTCTGTGAAAAATCAATCAGAGTTTAGTAGGAAAGGATACAGAGATGAATATCAGTTCAAGGACAGAATCTAGAAAGACACAGTACTTATACATATTTATATAAGGGCACACAAGAAATATAACTACAGAACAGATGCATAAACAATAATGAAAGAAAGAAATCTCACTGGGTTGAGGATTGAAGATTCACAAGGAAAAGTTTTACTAAAAAGGCCCCATTCTGAGTGCTGATGGTGGACTCTTTGAATTTACAAAATGAACATCAAAAAAAGAGAATCTTAGTTCTCATTTAAGATTTACTAAGCATAGATATTTTTACCTTAGTTTTTTGAAAAATCTAATGAAAATGTCAAAATTATTGAGGTGGACAAAAATAAGCATCATTAAAATATGAAGAAGAATGACCTGAAGAGCAAAGAGGCAGGGCATTTCTGGAATGTATAAGTAAATGAGAGAATATTGATCACTATGTGTTTTATTGAGGAAAATCTTGGAACATATTTAAATAAAAGAAGGAAGCTCTGAAATTAGATTTGCCCAAGGGAATTCCTCCAGAAAAAAATCACAAAGAGCAAGAACAGTTTTTTTTTTTTTTCTGTGCAATTAATTAAAAGATTACAGAGCAACCCTTGCATTCAGAATCATTAGACTCAGTATTATTCAAATTGATAGAATTGACATGTATTCTGTCTGAAGACCATGGGAATTCTATTAAAGAGTCCTGTAATCAGGTGAAGTTGGGCTTTTGCAGCAGAGGATAGACCACCACACTGTTCTCCTGTACCTATAGGGTGAACACTGAAGCTGGAAGCATTATAGCCAGCTAGACATATTGGCTTCAGCATTCATTACTGTGACAATAATCATTATCACGTGTGTCAAGGGAAACCCCATGAATAAGAGCCACAGATGAATCTATATGCCCCTTAATACATGCACAGAAGAATAAATATTGTGAAGAAAAATAATTCTGAAGCTCTAATTGCACAAAAGGAGAAAACCAGAGGAGAAGAGCAAAAGGAACACACAGAAGAATTAAAACCAGAGGAGGCTGAATTAGTAGTGATCATAGAGAAATTTTAGATGTTTAGAATCCATCTTTTCATTTGGATGAAAAGATGATTTGAAAGAGGAAAAATAAAAACAGGATTACAAACCATAAAGTTACAACCACATACTCAGAAAACGATTGCCTCTGCACAGGAAACTGAGGCAAATCGGAGACAGAGAAAGACCATATCTCCACTCCTCAAAAAACTGTTATTGGAAATCCCATTCAATTCAGATATACCACTTCTTGGACTTTTCCCAAAAGAATTGAAAACATCATATCATAGTGATATATGTGCACCTATGTTTGTAGCAGCACAATTTGTGATAGCCATATCTTGGAAGCAACCAAGATGCCCATCACCTGAGCAATAGATGAAAAAGATGGGGCATTTTTATACAATTGAGTAGTACTCAGCTATAAAGAAAAATAAACTCAAAGCCTTCTTAAATAGGTAGATGCCACTTGAAGATGTACCCATAAGTGAAATAAACCAGGTCAACATCTGTAAATATTGTATTGTATCCATAGTGTGAGAACTAAAACACAGAAATAAAAATTGAAATGTATAACATATTTAAATGGCAGGCAAGAATTAAGGATTAAACAACAAAGAGAGAGCAAGAAGAAAAATTAGGAAATATGGCAGGGGCAAAACCATACATTTAAATAAACAAGATGGTTAAGGCAATAAGAATCTTCATCAAGTTTTAGAAACTAGCAGTTAATTGGTAGAGTTCTCACCCTGACTACACATGTGGATATCTGTGAACTAAGCAACTACACTGAGGATAGCAATGTCTAATACTAGAATCATGCTTGAAATACATATCATGTTGGTATTTTTATGTACTGCTTCTAATGTCATATGATTTACTGCTGCAGTCTCTTTAAAATAAATGTTTGTATATCAATACTTAATGGAAAATACCTGCTCGATGTTATGTCTGTTTGTTTGTTTTTTGGGGCAATCAGGGATTGAACTCAGGCCCTTGTGATTACCAGGGCAGCACTTATTCCACTGAGCAGTCTCTTCAGCCCCTCATGTTATGTCTAAGATGTTTGATATTCAGACAGATAGTGAGGTTAAGCTCAGCTGCTTATTTTCTAGGGTAATAATATCATTAAGCTTCTCTTTGGGGCAGTTAACAACTTAAATTTGCAGACCAAAAATTAGAGAAAAAGAAGGGCTGGCAAGGACAGCCAACATTTTGGCCCTAGCCTTTCAAGGTCAGTGAGGACTCAGGACATAGGAGAACCTGTACTCTCTCTCTCTCTCTCTCTCTCTCTCTCTCTCTCTCTCTCTCTCTCTATATATATATATATATATATATATATATATATATATATATATATATGTATATATATATGTATATATATATATATATAATGTCTGCATCTTGTACTATGAATAACCACAACAAAGACAACAATATGCAACATATTAATTAATGAAACTGTCCTACTAATTGGTTTTGAAACTGTCTCATTGTTATTTGTTTCTCAATAAAGTTAATTAAAAATAAATAAATGTTTGTAAAAAAGATAAAAGAAAACAAGGGATAAAAAATGTCATAGGATTGTTTTGCTATAATGATGTACATGGTTTGATTTCTAAATTTCTGCATAAAATTGTGTAATTTTTTCACATTCTATAGGGATTTAAAGTTTACAATATCCATGGTTTTTGTAAAATAGCAGTTCCATGTTCTCTCTAAGGTGTTTGATATTCAGATAGTGGTGTTAAACCCAACTGCCTCTGTTACACGGTAATAATATCATTAAGGATTTCTTCTAGATGTTTAACAACTAAAGATTGCAGACCAAATATTAGAGAAATAGAGGGCCTAGCAGGATAGCCAATATTTTGACCCTAGCCCTTCAGGATCAGTGAGGACCTAAGGTCAGGACATAAAATAACCTGTGCTGTGACATCTATAACTCAGTGGTGCCCGAAATTTTCTGATCAAAGAGATTATGGAGCCAAAGAGGAAAGTGATAGACGATGTATAGTGTGCCTAATGAAACTCACGTAGAGCGAAAAAATTCTCTCAGGCTATCCCAGAGAGCAAATTGGTCAAGTAATGGCTGTGACTCATCCACATGTCTGACACCCTCAAAAGACATACAAGGTGCTGTATATGGTTTCAGGGTAAATCCTGAGGGAATTTGACTGACCTTGTCAGATACAAAAGTTAAATTTTTAGTTATATAGGTCTTGCTTTATCTTGGTCTTAACCATCCAGCAGAAAAGTATAATCATGAAGCATAAAAAGTAATGCCATATTATTATGCTGAGCTATAAAAGGCTCAAGTCAATAACTTCTGACAATTGCCATTTCTGCTGATAACACACTGCTATTATGGACTATTGGACTATATTGAATTCTTTTGCTGAATTCAAGTTCCTACAGTATTTGAACTGACATCAAGTATTAAAAGGTCCTTTAAAGACTTCTCCAAATTCAGCTTTTCTACCAGCAATGGAACACCCATCTTTGACAAAGCAAAACAAAACAGGGGCATATAAATAAAGGACCATTTTGCAAGGAAAAAATATATACATACAAAATGGTTAAGATAGATATGCAGCTACTTCCTCTTAGTTCAATGAGAAGAAAGGTTTGTACTAATAGTGTCTAGACAAGATATCACATCTGCATCTTTTCTCTGAATAACCACTATGAAGACAGAAATATGCAATGTATTAATTATTGTAAACATCCTACTAACCTGTTTTGAAACTGTTTCATTGCTATTTTATTTTCTCATTAAAGTGGATAATTTTTTTTAAAAAGACCCTATCTCTAAAACCAAAAGCTGAAATGAAAATAAAATTTACACCAAGAATTTTATATTCTTGAATAATAGAATTTTCCTGGATAAAGATTACATTAGTGAATTGGAAACTAAACCTGAAAAAGTATCTCAGCATGCAGCTTGCTTATTCAATTATTTGGGTTTTTTTCAGGGCAAAGGAATAAGACCGAGGGCATTTCCATGCTCAGTAACAGCTCTGTTTTAATTTCACCCCTATCTCTCAACAGATATTTTAAAAATTGAATAAATAAGAGACACAAAACAGGAAACATGGAAGTTAGATCCACAATATTCAATATGCATTGCAAGAATCAGACTGAAAGCCAACTACTCATCTGAAATGGCACATAAGTATTGTTTGTGAATTTAAATATCCTAGCCTTACTAAAACTTTAATGTAACTCTTAAAAAAGAGATTTTTTTTTCCCTAGATCAGGGGAAGAAAGTATTGCCTATGCTTATTTATGTACAAGGATCTAGTCATTAGTGCACATTTTTTAAATTACAGAATGGATCTGTATATGTGGCAGATAGTTGCATGTAATAAAATTACGAAGCATAAATCAACTGTTAGAGCTCAGGAGGAAAAGATGTCCTCAAATCTTACTATAATTTTCAACTGTTCAATGTGATCATAGGAGTGGGATCTG
This sequence comes from Ctenomys sociabilis, assembly GCA_004027165.1. Lineage (NCBI taxonomy): Eukaryota > Metazoa > Chordata > Mammalia > Rodentia > Ctenomyidae > Ctenomys > Ctenomys sociabilis. Next base: position 25,476 of record PVKA01002217.1, read on the forward strand.
GTTAGCGACACAGATTTGACACTGACAAGAAGCTCTAAGCATAACTGCACTTACTTAAAAGTTAGCAAATGGAAGAACAGTCACAATAGTTGCATGGAACAGAAACTAACAGACCCTACAGATGGATGGGAAATGTGATGGCTTTCTACGCCCAAGTAGTATAAGAAAAGACATTGATGGATGTATAACATTTTATCTGATACATTTTACCTTATCATCATGAAATATTCATTCTGTCCTGCCCCAACACAAAGGGGTAACTCCAATCTAGTTCAAAGTCCTTAATTTTCAGGTGACTTTCATTTCACTCCATAGAGTTTCTTTGTTGGTCCCCACAAGCCAGTGACCTGAGAATAAAAACAATAGATAATCTTCCCTCTCTGGCGCAGAGGGGTGCAGACTTCACGGGGGATCCTCAACAACAACTTGTGCTGTACAAGACAAGCCCATCTTCTACAGGCTTGAGCAAATCGAGCTGAGAGGCTCTGTGAGGTCCACACTCTTGGTTGTGGCAAAGGTCCTTGGAGAGATTTTTATCCTTTTCACTGGCCATATCTGAAGTAGATGAGGATAAACACATCACAATAGACACTGGAAGCTATAATAATGTTTTGCAATACAAAGCTACTGTATTAGTATTTCAGCAGTAGGTAAAAGACACATATTACTACCAAAAATGAGAACAAAATATTGGAAGCAAACTAGAGAATCCCTTATATGGAATCTTGGTGTGCCCATGGGCATGCCCAAATGTAGGCGTTTTAAACCATTGCAATTATATTAAAAGAAATAAAAACTGGCTGCTTACTATACCATATTCCCAAATAAGTTCCAGGTGATTCAAATATCCATACATGAAAAATGCAAAAAAAAAAAAAAACCCCAAAACAAAACCGGAAAACAAAGTTACATGTCTTTATAACATAGGGTGAAGAGATTCTTGGACAAGAAGCACAGAGATAAGGCAAAAGATTGATGCAATGAACAGAGTATACAGTTTAATGTGATAGGAATAATGATAAAGTTGAAATAAATTACATTCATGTTTTTGATAATTCATTTATACAATAATGGATCAGTGTCTGATACAAAGTACTCTATTATGGTTCTAAAAATAACTGAGAAGAGAAATCCCAAAAAAGATTTAAAAAAATTCAAATGTAGAGCTGTAAAGTGACAAGTCAATACATGAATGCTTTTCCTCAAGGGAAAGCAAGAAAATGCATGTTCCAATGAACACTGTTTTTGCATCTCAGAGTAACCCTGAGAAATGGAGGAAGAGAAATAATGCAGGTGGGGTCTCTTAGGTCATGGGAAGACTGTCAGCTGGTCATAGTTCTTAAGAGCATTGGTCCATTCTGTATAGAGAAGTGTAAAGGCAATTAAACAAGCATATAATACTATTTCTGCAAAAATATTTACTTCTTCATTAATTGTAGCAGCCCAAATTAGAAATCAACCGAATGTTTTCAGTAGAAAAATGAATATAATTTTTTATATCTATAAAATGGATTATTATAAAATCACTAATATATGTAGGGACCTGAAGCAATCCTGTAGAAGTCCTTGAGACACACTTCACTGCTAAAAATTCATTGCACAGAGCATTTACACGGACTTATCTAAATAACTGCCCTCCTCTTTAAAATGTGCTGCTGTGTGTACATATTAAAATGTTCAGACTCAGCTGAAAGGAAGTATCTGACCTTGTAATCATTGTCAACATCAGATAAAAAAGCACAGTGCTTAGAGAAAGAACAAATTATTGTTATTATTATTATTATTATTGCATTTGGTACATGGTATAGGGTCCCACTACCCAGTTTGAATCATAGTGATCCTGTTTTCAGCCTCCCCCGCACTGGGATTGTAGGTGTGCACCACCGTACCTGACTCCGTGTCTAGCTCAGTGCTCCCAGGGTTGGGGACAGGCAGCATGTGGTGCCAGGATCAAACCTGATCCCTGCACTTGCCTAAGCAGGCTCTTGGTCCACTGAGCTCTCACCAGCCTAGGAAAGAACTCTTTGACTACTTCTCTAGAGTCATTTTTGTAAACCCAGATAACCACAGATTTTAAAACTAAAGCCAGCACATAAAAGAGAATAATGTATCTATATTGCTCAAGGTGAAGTTACCTTCTAACTGACCCTTGCAGATGCATTCCCACTCCACACCATTATGGGATGTTGGTGGACATTTAATTCAGCCCCCCAAGAACATCTCATCTGATCAGCAGTGCTGGTGACAACTTGACTTTCACTGAGCCTTATGACAGTAGAGTGAGAAGCTGGGCCACCATTCCTGGAAGATGTTTTTTTTTTCCCCTTCTTACAGACTCCATCTGTCTTGTACTTTAATCATGATCAGGGGCTGGCAATAGCTCAGCAGATTAAAGCACCTGCAAGCAGGCACAGGGGTAGGGGCTCAATCCCCAGGCCTGCCCCCGGGTTGTGCTAGGATGGCAGTTGAGACTGGGCGTGGTGGTTCATGCCTGTAATCCCAGCTTTTGGGAAGCTATAAACAGGCAGATCACTATGAGTCTGATCTAGTAGTGTGAGATCTTGACTATCCTGTAGACCCTTCCCTAAAATTAAAAGTCATAATCAGACATCTCTAAATAAAACCAAACCCTATCCTTGCTTTACACACTTTGTCTATTTCCTTTTGAAGATAGGAACTTGAAAGAGGCACATAACTAAAAACAAAAAAGGAGAAAAAGGATGAAATAAACTGAGTAATATAGGATAAAAATGATGATAAATATAACATCAGAATTTAACATAAATAAAACAGCTTTTACAAATGAGCTTTAGTATCTTTCCCTCACTTGACCAAGGAAATGCAGACATAGGCAGATGACAATACTCCCAATAAAAGAATGATAAGAGAAAAATATTAAATACCATTGTTATATACTTATAAATCTAGAGGATATACACAAATATTAAAAAAATATGTACTCAGTCATATGTAATCTAAAGACACTTTCAGTCATGCTACACCAGCAAGAACACTCAGTGTCTACCTCAGCAGCTTCATGGCAACATTTCCATGACATACTGCAAGGATGCAACAGGAATCACATTTCAAAGCCTCAGAAAAGAAAGTTTTGGATTTATTTGTTGTAAAAAGAACAATTGTCAAGAATTAGCTAGGATATCCTTTAAAGTAGAATGGGGTGATCTCTGTATAAATGCAGAAATTAGATTTGTAAGCAGTGAAAAAGGAATAGACTATTAAGTCATTTAATAAATGATATTGGGAAAATTCATTATTTGGGAAAAAAATGCAGACATTTCACATCACTCACAGAAATAGATTGTGGATAGGCAAAATAACTTCTTTTTAATGCTACATATGTATATTATTTTATAAGGTCGGAGCTTTTCTAATGAATTTTGAAAATTCAAAGGCTCTGAAAAGCAAACGACCAACTTATTTTATTGAATACAATTTAATTTATTTTTTGTATTTTTATAACATTGTATATAACTCATAAAACAGTGTTTGTACAAAAATTCAAACAAATTGCTAGACAGCAGACATTTGCACAATGTCTTGGGTTTTTGTTACATTCAGTTTTCTAAGGACACACTCAAATTAATGGTAGAATCCAGACAGTATTTTACAATTCATTATCTTTGGTAAAATTATTCCCATTATTTTGTCTCCTCACAGTATTAACTCTAATATCCACTTTGGGCAGGGTCTGCTATTACTAGGATGTCAGAAAGACACCCAGCAGTGCTGGTCCCCAGGGTGCTCACCCACACTTCAGAACTAAGGAGCACAGAGCCTCCTCCACCAGAGATCGCGGGGAGGTCAACTGGGTGTGAAGCTGTGCAGCGGTGGGGGGGACCCTCACTCTTTCCATTCAAACAGCCAAACCTTCTTCACAGAGCAGATCCCATGGTTGGTTAGTGACTGCTACAAACAGTCTCACCCCCATCTTAAAAAGAAAAACAACTTTAGGGTCAAGACTAATGGGGGAGGCACACTTGCACTCATGACAATGGAGACTGTTCTCTGTCAAATGTTTGTCATCATAGAGACACGGAGAGAGTCAGGGAGGAGAAAAAAAGACCAAAACACAAACACTGAAACCCAAAGCATTCAGATGGAGAGAAGGAATAGATTTTAAGGAACACATTAGATTCTGAAAACATAAGCATTTTTGTTCTCTATTGCTTCATGTAAAAAGCACACCCACCGGAGCCACCTGTATGGTGGACAAGTCCGCAGGAGCAGAAGCAGCTCCTCAAGAGCAGACACCCTCTTTGCTAAAAAGGATCACAGATTCGGGGAGATGCCACACATAGGAAAGATATAAAGGAAACCACCAAAATGCAGTTTTTAAAACTGGAACATGCTATAGTTTGCAAAGAGACATTTAATTCTCACAACCTGCTGATTTCGCTAATGTAAGTAGACGAGAACTTTGAAAAAAATTATTGATTGTGTTTCTAAAGTTGCAAGCTCACATTCCACCCTCTATAAAGCAGGGTAATTTTCACATGGCTTGGAATCCTCTTGGATACTTCCTAGAGACCAGAGTAAATTCCATTCCTTTCTATGCAGGCACAGAAGAACTTGCTATTCATGTAGGCCTCCACTCTTTTAAGCTTCTTGCACATGTTCAGTGTGTGGGTGTGTGACACAGAGTGATCAATTCCCTATGCATTTCTCAACTTCAAAAATGCAGGTTTGGGCCAGCCAAATATCTCAGTGGATTAAAGCACCTGTAAGCAGGCCCAGGGGAAGGGGGTTTGATCCATAGGTCTTCCCCTGGGGAGTACTGAGATGGCAATTGAGACTGAGCATGGTGGCTCATTCCTGTAATCCCAGCCTGTGGGAGGCTGTAAATAGGAGAATCACTATGAGGCTGTTATAGCAATGAGACCCTGAACACCCTGTAGACCCTTACCTAAAATACAAACAAAAACAAAAACAAAAACAGGTTTTCAGTTTTAGCCGAAATAGTCTGTAATGACACAGAAGAGCAATTTTACATTGCTCAAAATCTGTGTTGTGCATATATAAATGCCCACTGATTGCAGGCAAAAACATGTCTTCATAGTCATTGGAACTAACATTATAGCTGCATGAAGGAAATTCACAGATTATTTCTGCATTTTAGAGTAAGAAAATAATAAATCATTAGGTTACATCTGTAACCTCCCACCAGGGCTTGATGATTACCTTGTTTGATTCAGTTAGTTTCAAGGTATCTTGCATCAAATGCAAGATGCGGTCAACTTGCTTTAAATGGTTTCCTTTCCCCTTGAGCATGTAACTGCCATCCAGGGTGAAATATTGTCTTTTAGGACACAGCCTGTCCCAGGGTCTCTGGTTAGCACTCCTGAGAGCAAGCTGCTGGTTTGGAGAAGGCACATCTTCCAAGTCAGCAAGGAGGGAAGGGATGTTGCACTTCAACCCAGGAGACAGACTGAGTCTTATTGTCCACAATTTTAAAGAAAGGTTGTTTTTTCCTTACAAAAGACTTCCTAAACAAAGCCATCAGGCAAGGGATTCTGAAATACTGAGGAGCAGGGAAAGGGAAATGAAAGAAAAAGAACTTCTAGGTAACAGATAATGGACAGATACAAAGCTCATGGTTAGGCTGGAGAAAAGAATTCACAAAATGAATGGGTCAGTTCACATAAAAGGCTTTCCTGCCTGTCACTGCGCAACAGTGAAAGCTAAGGAGGGTGCTGCACCTGAATCAATGCTATCTGTCATGGGAAAAGACCGCAAAACAGTAGCCTGAGGTTTAGTGCTTTCCATCAGCCATGGCAAGAGTTTTACATTGAGGAAGAAGGAATTAAGTTTTCTGATATGAAGACAATAGTTAGATCCTTTTGAGTATAAGAACATCTAATGATATGGAATCACAAGGGGCCACTTACTACCGAAAGGTACTTTAGCTCCTACAGAGCACTTTTCCTTGTGTTATCTCATTTAATCCTTTCAAAATGACATTGGCTGCTTCATAGCAAACTTACTTATCTGTGAAGAAATCAGGCTCAGAGAGATCCAGAAAACTTCTAAAAGATGAGACTGTGACTGGAAGGTTGGGATTCAAACTCAGATTCTCCTGACAAGAACAGTGACATTTCTACTCCTCTGCTGACGTTTTTCCTTATTCATTCAAGTGAGTTTTAAATAGTTCATGAGCAAGATTAAAATATATATTATAACCGTGACCAAATGACTTGTAACATATATAACCAATAAAGCATTCATTTGTGATTATGTGTTTCTTTGTGCAGATAAGATAAAAGGCAAAGCTCAACTGAAAAATAAATGAGAAAACTGATGATAAAAAGAAAAAAACAAGGACAACCAAAAATATATTCAAATAAATTCTTTTGTGCTAATAATCAAGAGGGTACAGACTGAAGACGTAATACATCATTTCAAACCTACCAGTTCAGTAAATACCAGGATGTTTAGAAATATTTAATGTTGAATAATTGCATTATTTGTGAATGTTATGTTATAGATCATTTTGGTAGTTAAAATACAAAGGAGAGAATAGTTCACTTTCATTGGGTTGGAATAGAACCTGTGGGCTATTTTCCACCAGCCGAGAATTTGCCTAGAAGAGACTAAGGTTTTATTTTTTTATTTGTACCAGAGCAGACCAACAAATATACTAAGACCAGGCAGGAGTTATTTGAAAAGATCCCAGGTGACTAAGGAGCAGGAAAGCTAAGAGTCAGGGGTCCAGACAAGAAGCCCTGCAGCAGCCACTGGGAGGAAGAAAGAAATCACTTCCCTCTGAGGTCAGATGCTGCCTTGGATTTCCTCTTGCATCTTACAAAGAATGTTGCCTTCCTTACAGAAGGGATCTGCATGTGATGTTCTAATTGCTAATACAAAGATTTATTTATACAACAACAACAACAAAAATTTCCCTTAAAACCAGCCCTCCTATCAAGAAAACATCCAGTTTCTTCTGTTAAGGTGGAGGACGAAAAAACTTTCTAAAGATAAATAATTATTGAACAATCTCGCGTTCATTGGATACAGTGTAAGCACTGCACAAGTTATTCAGTTTTAAGTGTGGTCCACCTCTGATTTGTATGTGTCCATGCATAATTAACATAGTGTGTCTGAGTGCAATCTATTCATCTATACAAATATTTTTAAAATATTTATGAAAGCTTAAAAACAAGCTGTGTGCATCCCCAGGGAGTGACATCTGCTGTTTTTTTTTGTTTTGTTTTTTGCCTAGAATCCAGGTTTCCTTCTAAGGCGAGGGCCTTGGTTTGCTCTCAAGCCTCCCCCTTCCCTCAGAGCTCAGGTCCTATGCTTGTGGTAACCTCAAACTTCTCCAGAGCCATGCTTCAGCACTCAGTAGTGTAGGCAGCTAAGTTCCATAGAAATACAGGTTGTCAGACAGGGCTAGCCCCCCACAGGAGCTGATGTGGAACACAAGATACCTTGCCACTGTGGGAGAGACAGGTGCTTTCACTGTGGGCCAGACCTGAAAAAAAAATGCACTCATATAACTCCCTAGGGATGAACATCAGGGACTGAGGTTCTAAATGGGTATCTATCTCCTTGAAAAAGCTATGAAAAGTCACTAACCCACCCCTCTACAGGAAAAAACCCTGTTTTACATTCATGCCTGCTTGCTACCTGACTTAGCTATTTTAATCTGATTTAATCAATTTTACCTGAGCAATTACTTTTTTAATCTTATGGGCTGGACATAGTTTTGCTCCAATTCATGCCCACTTTGCAAGTTCCCATTTTGCCTAAACTGGACCTGCCTTATATATGGATTCACTCTGTAAAAATTCCAAGAAAAGACAGATTCTTTGGCAATCCATTTGGGACCACTTCTATTTCTCATAATTAGAAACTTTCCTTCTCTCAATAAATATATTCTGCTCTTATCCTCCATCATTCCTAAAATTCATTCTTCCATTTTAGAGAACACAAACTCATCCCAGACATTCAGTAGGTTGAGAGTCTCTTTCTTTTGTATCATCAACACTGCTGCATTCTTCTCATCTCTTTGGAAATCAAAGACTAAAGGTTAGAGAGGCTGCACAGCAAGGGCCAGGTGAAGGTTCAGACATCAGCATTCATGTTCTCTGTTCATCTCTTTTCTCCATATTCCCTGTCAATTACAGTCCCACACAACCCCACTTCCCCAGGTCACCTGGTAACTTGACAGTAGCATCCATAGACAATATTCAAAAATTCTGTTATGCAGAGAAAGAGAGATAGACCTTTACTCAGATCCATTTAAATAGTACCAGAAAAAAACAATGCTTTGTGCTTCTTGGGTCAGATTAACACTCCTAGGCCTGCCAACTTTGACCCATATCTGGAGATCCCCTGCTTCTGCAGCCATTGCAAATGCTTGCTCCCTACCATTCCACAGGGAGAGAGGCTCATAGAAAAATGAGTAGGTCCATGTCCACCTTATCCTCCACCTGGGGATGGATTGATATGGGAAGCAGGAGAAGGGCATGGACATGTCAAGGAAGAGCAGACAGTGGCTAGTTGTGACAAAAGACTATAGAGCTATCAATGCCAAAAAGATTGATAGGAGGCCCTCTCGGGACATAGTAATGAGGTAGTTTCAAACAACCTTGGTGACAGCTGTTTATGTGAAGAGAAGGTAAGAATTCTAGTTGTAGTGGTTGATTGACTGTGTTAACTTGAGAAGCTAAGAGCTTAACTAAATCGGCTCAGCAATTCCACACGACAGGATGTGGAGGCCACACTGTAGTGACTCATTATTTAAAGGAGAATAAGGAAGGATGGAGAGTTCCATTCTTTCTCCTCCGAGCTCCAGGTCTCACCATCAGCTTGGACATCATCTCCTGGCTCTAGCTCAGATTTGTGGTTTCTTTCTCTTTTTTTCATAATTTAATTGAAGAATAAATAGCAAATGAGACAGTTTCAAATCAAATTAGTAGGACAGATTCAATAAATTAATACATGGCATATTTTCTTAGTGGTTATTTGTTGTACAAGGTGCAGACATAATATTCTATTTACAAACACTATTAGAGCAGATCCCTCTATTCACTGAATTAAGAGAATATAGCTGTATACCTACATTTTGTTCAAAGCTGATTTATAGTAGAGTTTCAATAGTTAATACTTTTTACATTGCTATCTTTCTAGTGGTTATCCATAGTACAAGAAGCAGACAGGATATAGTCCAAACACTATTAGTGCAAATCTTTCTTCTCATAGTATAACATGAAAGTAGCTGCATATTTATCCTAACTGTTCTATATATACAAATACAGAATGGTCCTTCCTTTGTAATCCTGTTCTTGCTTAGTCCTGTCACAAATGGGTATTCTATTGGGATTCAATTATTGTTTTTTGTTTTTTTTTTTTCTTTGAGACAGGGTCTCACTATGCAGTTGAAGCTGGCCTTAAGCTCACTTTGTAGCTCAGGCTGGTCTCGAACTCACAACAATCCTCCTGCCTCAGCCTCCTTAGTGCTGGGATTACAGGCGTGTGCCACTATGCCCGGTGGCATTCAATTATTATAGGTGCCTGAATTCAGCAAAACACTCCAACACAGTCCAGAAGTCCACAATAGTAGTGGGTTATCCAAAGAAGCTGATTGTTACCCTGTAACATATGCAGTTCAGTTCACCTTAACTGTCTAAATGTCAAACATAAAAATAAATAGATAAATAAATAAATGTCAAACATTTTAGGCATAACGTGAAACAGATATTTTCCATCAAATATTGATGTATTAAAATTTAAGTGCTTACAGAATATGAGGAAAAAGCTTTAAAGATAGTAATATACACATATTGTACAGAAATTTAGAAATTTAACCATATATAGCCTTGTAGCAGAACAGTCCAGAAACATTTTTTTCCTTGTGTCTATTTTTTTATTTATTACCCACAGAAAGAGAAAGTTTTACTTGTGAGACAGTATGGTAATAATTGCTATGTCATGACAGGAAGTATGTATTTAGCACACCAGAATGACAGGCATTCCAAGTGTGACCCTTCTGTCTCACTCCAGAAAGAATGGCTATCATAAAGAAATCAACCAACAAATGTTGGAGATTATGTTGGGAAAAGGGAACCCTTCTCCACTGCTGGTGGGAATATAGACTGGTGCAACAATTATGGAAATCAGTGTGGAGTCTCCTCACAAAACTAGGAAATCCCATTCAATCCAGCTATCCCCCTACTGGGAATTTTCCCCGAGGAACTGAAAACATCATATCATCGTGATAAATGTGTTCCCATGTTTATAGCAGTACAATTTGTGATAGCCAAATCTTGGAAACAACCAAGATGCCTGTCCCATTAGGAATGGTTGAAGATATATTCATAAGTGAAATAAACCAGACCCACATGTGCAAATATCATATAATCTCCCTAGTATAAGAAATCAAAAGAAGAAATACAAATCAAAAGGTATAACACAATAAACGGAAAGCAAGAACTTGAGGTTTGGACAACAAGGAGAGGGTAAGGTGAAAAGCTTGGAAACAGGACAGGGACAAAGCCATACATTTGTACATACAAGATGGGCAAGGCAATGATCCTGAGAAACATCAGCAGGTTTTTGAAAGTAGCAGTTAAATGGTAGGATTCTCAACCTGACTATCTATATATGCTGATACCTGTGAACCAAGCAACTGAACTGAAGATAGCAATGTGTAGTAGATTCATGGCTTCTGCCTTGGATCCTTCAGCCTTCTGGTGTAGACTCATCAGTTTTCCATCTTAGATCCATTGGCCTCCTGATATGGACTTACACTGAGCACTGCAGTAGGCTCCAGATCTGGACCTGAATCCTTCAGTCTCCAGTCTGCAGATGCCTTCTGAGTACTTCCTCATCCAATTCTATGGCTGACCATGGTAAGTCAATCTTGGAATTTCTTATACCTTTGTACATCTTGTGTTATATCTGTACCTATAGTAAAGCCATGACTGATACACTAGTATACTCATCAGCATTTCATTGCAGGGACACAATACCTGACACCCAAAGCTTAAAGAAGATGAGGGTGCCTTTAGGCTCACAGTTTCATAGATTCTAGTCAATGGTCAACAGGCTGCAAGTCAGAAACATGCAGAAGGGTTTGGTGGAGCAAATCTGCTCCCTTCATGGTCACAAAGAAAAAGATTTTGGAAACAGCACCAGAAAGGAATGGGACAGAGCCCATGGTCCTACCTCCATGACTCATCTAGATCCAGAACTGTGTGTAACCAATATGCTAGGCAGGTTTCATGCCAATAAGGTTGACAATCCAGTGAAACTGCAGCAGTTGGTAGCTAACGTAGAAGGAATATGGTAAGATATCATCAGAAAGCTCTCAAGTTAAATCTTTCTGTTGCTTTTGGACAATGACTATAGCTAATGGCCTTTTCAGCTTGTAACACATGGCTTTCCACTCACCAGTCCTGGTAAGATCACAGACCAGCACTTGTCATGAACAAAGGCCTGTGCTCCCTGCTCGCAGTAATTCAGGACTTCTCAGTGTTCTTAATGAACCATGTCTTTTTCCAATCTAAAAAGCATATACAGTGACCACAAGGGAGGCTCACCACAAAATTTCTCACAGTATCTTTACTAACAGATTGATTTTTATTAAAAAACGTGATTTTTGTTCAATTCCCTAAACGAGTTATATTCCTTCATGTTTATAAAATTTTATCTCTTCCTCTGTCCTCTATCGTCTGACTGCAAAGAGCTCTTTTATCGCCTATCTTTGAGGAGATTTTCTGGAGTCTTCCAGAGAAATTTAATACTTTTTTGCTAAGTCTGTGAGACTAAATGCCTGTAATATAGCAGAGGCAACACTGTATTGCTGTTATTCATTCAGTCACCTGGTTTGCAGATATTACAGACCCAGGTAGGAAGTGGCACAGCTATTGCCAAAACCCAGGCATGGGGTGGGTACAGGCACAGAGCAATGCCAAGAATCAGCCCTGCACTTTCCTTCCTGACCAGGCCTGCTCTGTACCATTGGTTTCATATCCATAGAACACCAAGGAAATAAGACAATTCCACCCATGATCATATCTACTATGTCGTGTTCTGCCTACTGTGCTGATTTTCTTCTAAGCACCTGAAACACCCTTTGTGAACCAGCAGCTTGCCTCATCTATCAGGGAGTTAGATCAGTGCTCACCCCATCTATCCGCCCGCTCTGTTCAGTTCTGCAGCAATGAGAATGACAAAGAGCTACAAAAGCTGATGGGATTCACCCAGTGGCTCAGCTCAGACAAAGGGAATGCTGCATATGAAACCAAGGTACTTAGTAGGAGAGTATTTGAACCTCATTATGGAATCCTACCGGCTACATTTGGGCTGCAGTCCTACGGAGAGGATTTCTCACTAGAAACACTGGGGAAAGGAAATGCAAAAGGAAGGCAGGTTAACAATACCTGTGTTCACTTTGCAAAACCTTGCCTCTGAGGGAAGGAAAACAGTGTTCTTCTAGGGAGAAGAGATGATGGTACCCACTTGGAAACTGAGCAAAGTTTCTTGATGTTTCCATTTAGAGGATTTCCACTGATACCTGGAATCACCCAGTGGGAGAAGCTCTGGGTGTTATGTTCAACAGTGGGGACCACAGAAACCATTTCTACACTGTACCAGTTCTGTGTTGTTGGCCAGATTTTCTGAATAATCGACCTTAGGTTTTCTGTTGCATATTAAAAAAATTATGTGTACAATGTGGCTGGGTTGTTGGACGAATTGACTATTTAGAGAAATCAAAAGCCAAATGGCATGAATACCTAGTAGCTGTGTATTATCGAGGAGCCTTTCAGATTCTAAAATTTCTACTAATTGTTTGCAATTGTAGGTAAAGTTTTGTTTGTTTGATTCATTGCCTCATGTCATCAGTTGTGTTTTGGATGAGTGGGAATCTGGGAGAGACTGAGAGGCTGGGATGTACTGGTCAGTAAAATAACATAACCACAGCTTCAATGAAAATTAAACTATACTTAATTTTAGTACTAAATGCTTAATGATATTCTGATTATTTGCAACTTGATCATTCAATTGGTATGGCTCATATATCCAGCATATTTGATATCCTACTAGATCATTATTTTTGAAAACTCTGATTTCATTGTCAGTGATTATGTCTAAATTGAAGAAGAGGAAGAAGAAGTAGAAGTAGAAGAGGAAAAAGAAGAAGAAGAAGAGGAAGAAGACAAAAAAGAAAGAGGAGGTGAAGGAGAAGAAGAAAGAGGAGAAGGATAAGAAGGTGAAGGTGGAAATAGAAGAATTCAGTGTCTTCAGCAGCATGTAACCTTTAGAATCTCTGAAAATAAGCCTAGTCAAGGAATAGTCTGCTTTTCTTCACCATCTTTGCAGATTCTGTGGCTGTTTCTGAGCTCTGCTCTGCCTGTCTGTTCAACCTGCTGTCTGTGTACCCTACCCAGATTTCCATAGCCCAGTGGCATTGGTTTTTCTTGTCATGACTCCTCTTCTAAAGTCCTCTTGCCCTCTGGATATACTGCTTACAGCTTGTGGCAGGCTCTTTCCCCTCTTTTGAGGATAATATCTACCTACCTTTATGTCTGAGTCCTAGTACTTCCTTTGCAGAGACATTGCTGGTGGGCTTGATGACAGTGAACTTTCCTCCACAATCATTGGGTTATACTCTGTACTTTTTATCATAGTTGTTAACATAAGTACATTTAGATACTTATTTATATAATTTTAATTTAGTTCTAGACATTCCTACTAACATTTTCCTTTGCATACTAGATTCTACCTTTTTGGTTTATTGCTATATTTTCAATGCATGGCCCCATGTTTAGTCAGAAAATATTTATAAATTGGGTGAGTAAGTGAGAAATATGTATGAGAAGCTTGTTTCACTGCTAGGATGGTATTCAGGCTGTGTAGCCAGACCAGATCGGCGTAGAAACTCAGCTTTGCCGCTAGTCAGTCTTTGGCCCTTATTCAGAGGATGAACAGCTCACAGCCTCGGTGCTTCTCTTCTGTGATGGTGATGATGTGTTTCTCTCACAGAAAGTTAATGTAAGGCATACTTTAGTTTGTGGTATGTTCACAGATACCCAACACAATGTGAACCATTTGCAATCACTCAACAAAAAAATCTGTGAGTCCTCAAGGATAGTAACTTTTTTGTCTTTTCAGACAGGGTTTTGCCGTGCAGCTCAGTCTGGCATTGAACCCATTTTGTAGCTTAGCCTGGACTCAAACTAGCAATGATCCTCCTGCTTCAGCCTCCTGAGAGTTAGAATTACAGGCATGCACCATCATGCCCTGCCTAAGGGCGGTAACTTTTATGCTTGATATTGACTATAACTGAATATGGTCGTGATAAATGCTATGCATGTTTCAATAAAACTCAGACAACTGATGCCATGGTAAAGTCAACATGTACGGTCACTATTTTTTCAATGTTTTTATAGATGCAACTATTCATAATACAGCGTGTAATAAGACCATTTTCTGCCTGCTCAAGCCTAATCTGAGAGTAAAGATGTCAATCAAATTGTGATGTGTCATTCATGCGTCCAGGAGAGCCAAACCTGATGCTCAATTACATTCTTAACAATTATAGTGGTCAGCCTGGCTGGATAAAAAGACTCATCAGGGGATCATCCAGTATGTTCATAGTTGAATGTGCTATTAGAAAGTGGGACTGGAGTTCGATCCCTGGGCCTGCCATCCCAGCCCCACCCCCAGTGTGCACTGAGACTGAGGCTGGGCATGGTGGGGTGCACCTGTAATTCCAGTGCATGGCAGGCTGTAAACTTGGGGATCACTATGAGTCTGATCTATCTAGTGAGACCCTGTAGACCCTCTAAATCCTGTACTAAATACAAAAAAAAGTGGGCTAAACTGCAGGTGGGTCACTGAGAGATGACTGCAGGGACTTTGTCTTGCAAGCCCTCTTCTACTGTGCTCCACTTCCGAGCAACTATGAACTATGTAGCTGTTACACTGCTCCCTTCTGCCATAATATTTCCACCCTGGAGCCAGATCGACTAAAACTGAGAAATTATAACCCAAATAAAGCTCTTCTCCTTTAAGTTGTGGGTACTGGGTATTTTGTTACAACATCGGGGAAAACTGACTAATACAGGTGGTGACTTCCTGCTAGGGTGGGGCTCAGAATGACCTCCCAATACTTACTTTAGCAGCATTGTTGTTCATTGTGTTAAGCTGAAAAGTGTAAAAGTTCAACTAAGTGATTTAGCAGGTGGCCAGAGTCCTTACTTTATAAACATCCTCAGCTTGTTGGAAATGGTGTAGGTGGTGACAGATAGCCCATATACAACATAATATATAGGGATGATTTTTTGGTCGGTTACTTAAAATATTGGTTATTTGACTTAGTATTCCATAAGTATCAGGCTGGAAAACATTCGTCTTGGGCTGGGGAGATAGTTCAGTAGAATAAGTGCTTGCCTGGCAGGCACAGGGTCCTGAGTACAATCCCTGGTACATCAAAAAAAAAAAAAAAAAAAAAAAAGGAAAACAAGACATTCCTCTCATGATTCAAAACTTTCCAAGCAAATAATTTATTCATGATGCTAAGTACTTTAGTCTCAGATTCAGATCTTACCTTCTTTGGAGTAAGTTATAGTTTATATATATATACATATTCTAATATCTTGCATTGTTAGCTCTACTTTACATGAAGGACCTAAATTAATGTTTGATAAAACTGTTTTGTAGTCCTAAAAATTCATGGATTAGCAGTGTCCTATCTTCTCCTTGACAACATCTTGAAGGCCATGTAACATCAAGAGGAGTGTCTATTTCCTCTGTGGCTCCATAATCTCCTTGTTCAGAAAATTTGGAGCTCACCTGAGTTTCATGATGTTGCAGTACAGTTTCTCCTATGTCCTGAGTCTTCGCTGTGAAAGGCTAGGGCCAAAATGTTGGCTGGGCTTGTGGCTCTTCTATTTCTCCAACTCTGATTTGTGAACTTAGGTTGTAAACCATACAAAAGAAAAGCTGATTAGTATCCTGCAGCATATGCCATTCACTTTGATTAAAGTTCTGTAGTGTGCCTGGGGAGAGTCACATGGAGAGAAAACTCTCTCAAGCTCTCACAGAGAGCAAACTGGTCAAGTATTGGCCATAACTCAACCACATGGATGACACAGACAAAGGATCTACAGAATAATGTACAGGACTACAAGATAAACCCTGAGAGGACTTCACTCACCACATAAGAAATATAAAGTACATGTGTTGGTATATAAGTCTTGCTCTATTTAGGTCTTAACCATCCAGCAGAAAAGTAGAAAAATGAAGTATACATTGCAGGGCCATAATATTAAGTTGAGCTGTAAGTGGCTATGGTCGACAACTTTTTTGAATAACTCACTATTGTTGTGGAATACTGGTCTGTGTTGGATTGTGTTGCAGAGTTCAAGCACGTAAATTAGCTGAGTGACAATAGAGTGCCCATCTTTGACAGGTGTAGACAAAGGAAGGGGTATAAAAAGGAAAAATCATGATGTGTGTGTATAGACAGTACAGTTGGGATAGATAACGCTGTGCTTCTACATAATCCTATGAGAGGCAAGATTTGCACTAATGGTGGTTGGACAGGATATTATGTCGGCTTCTAGTACTATAGACAACCACTAGGAAAATAACAAGTTAGAAAGTATTAATTATTGAATCTTTGATGTAATTCAGGTATAAAAAATAAGATACGTAAACAGCTACACTCTATTTAATGATAAGAGACATACGGTACAATAATGTCTGTAAGTATAATATCATGTATGCACCTTATATGATACCAAAACATTATGAAAACAGTTTGCAATGTATTAATTTAGCAAATCCATCCTGTCAAGGTATCTTAAAACTGTCTCATTGATATTTGTACTTCACCAAAACAAAAATTAAAAATAAATAAATAAAAAACAGGAGTATCTAATGGAGAATACACTCCTGCTTCAGGTATGTGGAGTGTATACCAAGGCTTCCAGGCCCATTCTTGCCCTTACTGTTCCAATCAAACTCACACAATTCTCTTTGTCACTGAATGTCAAACATAGGTGATACACAGCTCCTAAGATAGATGATCAAAAATCTCTTGGATTCTAGAATCAGAAATCAGGGTCTTCTGTTGCAGTAACTCTATCACTACCTGGGAATTCTTTTCCATATGTATTCTTTGAGAGTCAATTGATGAAATTAGAATGTATTTCATATTCTTTTCTTCTGGCCTACTGTGCCCTCTGCAGATCTCTCCTTCTAATTTTACTTTCCTGGAGAATCTGAAGTCCACAGCTGTGTGGGGATGATGTGGTCCCAGAATTACTATTTTTTATAAAGAAGCACCCCGGTTCCTCTCCTTTCTATCCCCACACACTCCATCATCACCTGTGTTCACTTACGAGCTTATCTACATGCTTATAGCCACCTGAGCGAGGCTTGGAGGAGCTCCTCCATATGATGAAATATTCATGGCAACAGTGACTCTCTCTGCAGATGGGCTTGGGGTGAATGCCACTTGGAGGAACACTGCGTTCTGTACGGGTGAACTGCTGTGTCAAAGAGCCTGGAACACAGCTGAGGGTTGCTTGCTGGGGCCAGTAAAAGGCAGCATCAAAAGAGTGATCTGAAATGTGAAAAAGAATCAATAATCATTCTTCAAAATGAGGCCTTTTCAAACATGGCAAATGTCACTGGCTCTTGGCAACACTACTTGAGGCTTATTCTCTCCAAAAGGGCACCACCACAGGGCTGGAATGAAAAGCCCTGGTATGCTGTTCTCTGAAATGGCAAAGTGACAGGAAGCAGGCCTGGGGAATTCAGAGCCGGAGGTCAATTAAATATGCACAATTCCTCAGGGTCTTTCACTTGCTCTGCTCTGAGAGCTGTGCTTGTAGGGTTGGGGCAACAGACGTGGGGTGGGACCAGTATCAGCAGAACCTTCAATGCATCTACTCTCGCATTAGTTTTAGTGGCTGTCAGAAGGGGTGGTTTATTTCTTAGCTATTCAAGTGCTTCTACTTACATTCTACAACCCAGTTTTTCAATCCAGGAAGCTAATCCCTTGCTTCAACTCCTACTAATCTTCTCTTTCACATTCAAACATGTTCTCATCTCTGGTTAGTTCTTTTCTCTCCCTCTAAATCTCTACAGTGGCCTTTCCTCCAGGTCCCTGTTTGGGTTCTGTTTGCTCCCTGAATTCCCCATGTACATACATAGTATTGATTCTGATGCTTGCATCTAACCACACCATACCTCAGAGTTAAACTCCATGATTCTGAGGACTGATCTACAAAAACAGACGTCACACACCTCACTACATTCCACATCGTCACAATGGTGCCCTGTTATTTAGTCCCCTCTATCCACAAATGTGACCTACTGAAGCTTATTCTATGCTTCTTCCCAGCCTCCAGTTGATAGCAACCTGTGCTCATCCTTCAAAGTTCAATGTCTGTACTGAATAATTTCACAGGCGTAAGAAGGGGTACAGATATGTACACTTTGGTGGCACCAGTGTCACAACATGGGTCCATTTTTATGAAGTTTAGAAAAACACAAAATTAATCCATAGTAATAAAATAGCAGCTACCCATTGGGGGTGAGACGGATTCACTGAAAAAGAATAGCAGAATTTCCTCTTGGGAGATGAAGTTGTAGCATGGAGTATCTTGATCTGTGTGGTCATTTCATGCATGTATATATGCACACTGTCTCTGTTACTTCTCTCTAGTTGTTGAGACAAAAAACCCAAAATTAAGGAAGAAAAGGTGTATTTTGCCCATAGTTTGTGGAGTGTTCAGTCCATAATCAGCTAGCTCCAAGACAGGATTGCATGGCACAGGGGCAACAATCTAAGAAGAAAGCAAAGCTCAAGAGAAAAAAGAGAAGATAGGGAGAAAGCAAGCCTCTTTTCACCCTTACATTGTACATGGGCTAGCTGCCACTACCCACACCATTTTCCACAAGCTGAGGATGCTTGCAAAGTAAGGACCGTGGCCACCTGCTGAAGCACTTAGCTGAACTTGTAACTTTTCAGCTTAACACAATGAATAATGTCCTAGAGTACTAAGGGCATGTCCTTTTCATCCCAAGATGTAGAACTACTGAGTTGCTTGGTTAAGCTTCTAGACTCCTCAAGTTGACACAGTGTATCAACGTTAACACATACAATTTCCTTGAGGTGAAGTGAAGATTATTGGGTGCACCCATAGCTCCCTGGGAAAAAAAGCCAGCACTATAGACAAGCAACCTTTTAGTGGAAGTGCTCTCACACTCTAGCCTCTGTGCTGGCATGAACATCTTCTCCTTTACAGATTCACATCCCACGAAACTTGCTAGACTTCTTATGGTTTTCTTCTCTGTAGCCTGTGATATTTTTATAAAAAGGGATATGGCAGCAGTTTTCTTTTTATCCTGATCACCTGAGATGGTGTTTGGTCACAGGTCACTGAATGAACTAGGACAGGAAGTCACCAATGGAGCAGGTTTTCTCCCTTGCAAGTGGGAGGCCATCCCTGTCACACCCACCTCCTTATAGGCCTGGGTATTGCTCTGCAGGCAGAACTCTAAACCCAACATCCAGTCACCAAGGTACGTGAACAGACTGCACTGTCTTCCTATTAAGAAGCTGAGTGGAGGCAAAATAATTTGCACAACAGGATGACAGATGAACCACATGGCACTGAGCCATGAGAACACACAGCAGGGCTTGTCAGCAGCGTGAACATTAGACTGGTTGGTTGTTTAAGGAAAGCAAAATTAATTTGTAGCTGTCAGTCAGTTGAGTGGGATTTGCTTTGGTTCTGAAATTTATTGACAGGCTCTAATAACCAGCACTTACATTGTCTTTTCTGGAAGCAAACAGTGAAAGCCAAGTACTAGAAATATGATGCTCACCTCTGGTTCCTGAGCAAAACAGAAAGAGGCCATTGTGGTCATACAGCTTTTATACCATTTGCAAATTTTAATAGACATTTTTGCTATTGGAAGCATCTCAAATTAGCTTGGTATTTTTCTTTATGACTGCGAGGTTAACATAATCTGAGTGTTTTGGCAGGGTTTACAGCGCAGAGAGCAGGGGCAAGGCACTGCTACTGCCTGTAACAAAGAGAGTGCTGAAGGCTCAGATTCAACAACCATTTCACTGAGGGACTTCTGGATATGGGCACTTTGACATATTTTAATTTATATATTGTGAGGAAGAGACTCACAATGAGGAAATTTAAATTATAGAGGTAAAGGAATTTCCCACTATCCTCTAAGTGATAAAATCAAAATTTAATGCATCACGTACTAATCTCTATTTAAATGTAAGTGCTTAATGAAATAATAGCATAACATTAGCCATGCATCTTTTAGGAAGGAGCAAAGTTCTTCCTAAGTCACCTTAATATTCTCCAAATATATTTTCCTTTTATTCAAATAAACCAGCATTACAAATTGAGATACAAGGACTCCCCAGCACACCATTTAGCTCAAGGCAATATGTACTGACAGCAATAAAATTTACTGTGCATTTACTTTTGCACAATAGAGAGTTATAGGGACAATGGAGTCCTGATCCACAAGAAGCCTGAGTCCATGGCTTAGGAGTTGAACATTTTAACAGGGTTTAAGGAAAGATGAGGTGGGGTGGTCTCAGCCTGGCAGGCTCTGCACTGGGGAATTTTAGCAAAGTGAGAAGCAGTAGCTTTCCCTAAGGTCACCTTCTATCTGTGGCGATTGAAGGTCATTGCATTTGTGGGGCTGCACAAATCCCAAAAATCCCTGAGAGATTGCAGCAGCCTGTGAGACCTGGGATCCCAGTGACCCTGGGCTTCTGGTTTGAAGCCAAGATAACACTCCAGTGCAGAAGGAAGTGAGGATACAAATTGTGCTTAATTGTCAAGGACCCAGGGAGGAGGGTACAGGATCTGATGATCTCCCAATGAATGGTTTTTACATGTGAATATAAGAAAAGCACATTGAGGATAAGTTAGCCATAGAATAAAGGTATTCTATTGTACAGAAAAAGTGGATTTTACACACATTGAATCCTAGGGCCATAGGTGCCAGCCTTCAGGGAATTTCAATATTTTGAGGAAGGCAGATATGATTAATTGGCATCTGCTTGGGACCTGCAGAAATGAAGATGGGGTCAAAGGGTTATTGGAACACAAAGAAGATCACATCTGAATCTGCCCGACCAAAGTTAGACACAGAAAAGTAGAAGAGTAAGATGCAAGACTAGCAGATAGCAACACAGACAGACTGGGAAATGTGTCACGTACCTGAAAGGACAGGTAACTCAATGTGCATGGGCTCTGGATTTGTGTGGGACATGGTTTTGAAAGTTTTACTTTGCTTGTTTATCTCGATGTTTTCCCTTTACAAATATATTAAAAATGCAGAGAGAGAGAGAGAGAGAGAAACAGAGGGAGGAAGAGGAAGAAAGAGAGAGAGAGGAATGAAGGATGGGAGGATGGATGGGAAGATGGGAGGATGGAAGAATGGGGTTTTAAAAAAACTGGCTCACATGTCTCTGGAAGCATGGGAAACCCAAAATCTGCACGGTAAATAGGAGACTGAAGATCTGGGTACATATAAAGATCAGTCTGCTTCCAAGTGTGTTCTGCTCGGTTGTGATCATTATTTGATTTACTAAGGCCTTCAATCGATTGGATGAGGCCCATCTACATTATCGTGTGCAATCTGCTCTTCTCCAATTCTACTAACTTAGGGGTTAATGTCTTCCAACAAATACTTTCATAGAAATACTCAGAATAATGTGACACAAATTACCTGAGCACTATGACCCAGCTACACTTCTAAAGTAAGTAGGCATGTTTAAATTTCTGAGTATTTTTTAATCATTGGGGTAATAGAAATTTTAATCAAACAATGATGAAACCTATAATTTACAAAATAAGCAGAGCCTTGCATAAATAATGTCTATATTTTTAAATGAACAGATGCTAATGCTACAATCAGACAAATATAGGAAGAAAATGGGATTTAGTCATGTTGAGTTTGAGATGACAGCTAGACGTAAATATGCACAAAGCATTGCAAACACAGGTGTTCGTGTGTGCAGCTTAGGTGAGGAGAGACACACTTTGAAGCTGTCATTCCATAGTTGACTGCTGAAATCAGACATTTATAAGACAGAGTCTGAGGAAAAGCTGAAGGTAGTCCTCTAAGGAAGATCCACTTTTTATATAGCAAGAGGGTAAAAGTAGACTTACAGATATCTCGCCACAACAGTGAATGAGAAGAGAAGGTCTAGGGGTCTAGGGAGAATAACATAGTGGGAAGAAAAAAATCAAGAGTTCAGGGTTTTCTCTGCTGGGAATCCAATATGCTTGTGGATATTAATATTAACTCACCTGGAGGCTGGAAGAGGAGAAAGGCAGGAGGATCCAGGGAAGACCTAAAAGGAAATTCGACAACTTTGAACGTGAAGACAGCTACAGCCACAGCAATACCAACAATCCATGAGCACGAAGCATGAAGGAAGAGTCTGTGATGGCAGAGGTGATAGGAGAGAAGAGACCCATGCTCAGATCATTTGAGAGCATGGTGGCGTTGGAAGAAAGGGGAAGAGCATTTTAAAGGGAATTCTTATCGAGGGTTCATTTTTTTTAAAATTAAGAACTATGTAGGACACATAACTACGTCGGTTTTGGACACTGGTAATATGCATATCTTATGTTGTCATTTTTACTCCCTTCTCCCAATTCACTTCTCATTTCCAAAAAAGTTTGCTCCCCTGTTTTTTCTTTTTTTAGTATCTCTCCCTTATTTCTCTTTGAAAGATTTATATTTTGTGTTTCTCATAGGACGTAGGAGAAGCTATGTGATATCTAACCTTCTGTGTCTTTCTTATTTCATTCAACTGTATGGTCTCAAGTTTTACCCATTTTCCTACAAATAACTCCAGTGAATCCCTTGATGCCTGAACAATACTCCACCATGTATATATGCTGCATTTTCTTTATCTAGCCAACTACTGATGGGCATATTGATAACTTTCACTATTCCTGAGCTGCTGTATCTAATATTTATGCACACTGTAATATGATGGCTTTAACTCTTTTGAGAAGATAATCATTACAGGTATCTTTTATGCTTGAGTATAACTTCTATTTTGAGTTTTGTGAGGAATCTCCCCATACCAATTTTTGCAGTGGTTGTAGTATTTACATTCCTACAAACAGTGTGGATGGGTTCCTTTTCCCAGCAAACTCTTCACAATTCGTGATTTTTTTTCAGTCTTTTCTGATGTCCATTCTTGCTGGTGCAAGGTAGAATCTCAGTGTTGCTTACATTTGCATTTCTGTAAATGCCCTGACTTACTGGCCATTCGCACTTATTCGCTTCAAGTGTTTGTTCACTTCATTTGTCCATTTTTATGGGGTCTTTTATTTTAGAAAGTCTAATTTTAGAGCTCTGTGTTTGTTCTAAATATCAGTCTCCTGTCCAAGGAGTAGCATCAGGTCGTTTCTCTATTCTGTTGATTGTTCCTTTTACTGCACAGAAGCTTTATAATTTGATGTGAACACAGTTGTTAACTCTGGGCATTATTTCCTGTGCAATTGGGATTGCATTCAGAAAGTTCTTGTGTATGCCCATGTCTTTAAGAGTTTGACATACTCATCTTTACCATCAAAGTAGGCAACACTTATGCCTGCTTTTTCTTCCAGGTAAAATATCATCACTTCGTACTCTTGGGCTCTCTCTGTCTCTTCACTTCCTCTTTCCCCATGGTGTATGAAGGGATGTATTTTATTTGGAGAGGTGGAAAAAAAAGACTCTTCCCCTCAGGCACAGTGCCCTCAGCACAGGGAGCTTGTCTACCCCCTTCTGCTACATGCTCCTCCTAGTCTCGGCCCTGTCTTGGAGACCTGCAGGGTGCCAGTGAACCTGCAGGTGGGGCTTGTCTGTCTACCCATGGACTATGATCCACAAATGTATACCTTTCACTCCAGTGTCACTGTCACAGGTAATAAAGAGAACTATGTTGACATGCCTTCTTCTATTTTCTGTCTTAGTTTTAATAGATTAATTGTGCATAAAGAATAGGGACTATTATTAGGACCTGGATTCCTAACAAGTATAAAAATGAAAGTACTATATACATTCTGTGTCATCCAAGCGTGCACAAAACTACTGGGGGCAGCAATGGCCTCACTTCCTTTATATCTCTCACAGCACTTGCACAGTTCATACTTTAATTCATGATGAATGCCACACCCTCATACATTCTCACTTTCCTAAACTGGCTATGTAGCGGGATAGAGCTGGCAGAATATGGCTGTCACAGATTCAGTGCAAAAACACTGGTATCCACTATATGAGAGGAGATCCTAAAAATCAACAAAAAGGACACTAATTGGAAAGAAAATTGGGGGGGGGGGCGGGTGAGATAGCTCAGCGTTCCACAGTGCCTGCCTGGACAAACATGCAGGGACTGCAGGTCAATCCCTGGCACCACGTGCTGCGCCAGCCCCACCCCCAAGGTGGGCCAAAACAAAAAAAAAAAAAAAAAAAAAAAAAAAAAAAAAAAAAAAAAAAAAAAAAAAAAAAAAAAAAAAAGGATTAGCAGTGTGTCAGCTAGAGAGGTTTAAAAGTTTAACTCAGTGAGTCAGCAGGAAGACAGAGCCCTTACTTTGTAAATATCCATATCTTGTGTAAGATGAGGGCAGGAAGGCAGATGAGTGGTGGGGTAGCCTGCTTACAACATAAGGGAGGAAAAGAAGCCCCTTTCTGCTCCCTTTGGGCGGTTGCGCTTTGCTGCCTCCTGCTGCCTGGAACTGAGGCCGTGTGCCATGCCACCCTGCCTGGGGACCAGCTGAGTCTGCACTGAAACCTCCACAAGCTGTGAGTTAACAACTCTTTTCTTCTTTAATAATGGGAGACAGGTATTTTGTCTCAGTAATGAGAGAAAAGTAGCCAAGACAGGTATGAAAATTGACATGGCAATTAATGGGCAAAAATTAAACAATGATTTCATTACTTTGCAAAGATTTAAGTTTAGTGATGTGCAGTGCTGGTTAGGACTCAGGGAAATGGGCAGTGTCTATCGCACTGTTCGAATGTGTGCAAAGTAAGGAAGAGTTTTTTAGAGGATGACTTGGCAGGAGTAACGTGATATTATCTGTGCAGTCTTTGTAAAAGCAGTTTTATGCATAAGAATTTAGTATTTCTTTATGTATTTAGTACAGAGCCTACAGGGTCTCACTACATAGATCAGACTCAGTGATTTTCCTGTTTTCAACCCCCTAAGCACTTGGATTACAGGTATGTGCCATCACGCCCAGGCCTAATTGCCCTCTCAGTATTCCCCATGGGTGGGGCCAGCACAGTTCATCAGGGATCAAACTGTTGTCCCTGTGTTTGCCCAAGCAGGTGCTTTGGTCTGCTGAGCTATCTGGCCAGCCCTAAGAAATTATTCTTGACAAAATATATTGCATAGTCTCAAGCACATTTGGGGCAACGATGTTCTTTTTTGCACTGGCAGAAACAATTTAATATCGGTTAATAGTAACTGCTTACACAAACGACATCTCTACAGCATTATGGAATATGTTAGAAAGGGTCTCTTAATATCCTATTGATACTTCAAGCTGCTTCATTTGTGTATGTATGTATTTGGTATAGTGTCTCACTACGTAGTTTGGGCTCTTCGTGGTCTGTCTGTTTTCAGCCTCCCCAGGGCTCGAATTACAGGTGGGTCTTAGTGGCAGAGGCAGCATGCCCGGGGATGGGGCTGGTACAGCATGTGGTGTGGAGGATCAAGCTCTGGCCCCTGCGCTTGCCTACGGAGGCGCCTAGTCCACTGGGTTATTTCCCCAGCCCTTGACATTTCTATCTGAAAGTTAACATTTTAGGTTGGATAAGTCTTCACTGCAAGAGGCTGCATTGCTCACTGTAGGATGTTTGGCAGCACCCACACCCATTTGCACTGCCTATCCCTACAGCTGTGTCAACTAAGTATTTTGTCAAACACTGACAAATGTCTCTTATAGGGTAGGAACATAATCAACCCCATTTGAAAATCATTGTTCTGCATGCCGCAGGAAAAAGAATGACTAGTACACTTTCCAGTATTAAGTAAAAGTGCTGTAAATCAAATTTTCACATACATGGAAAGAAGTTGTTACTAGAGAAACAGGTAGAGCACCCTATTCATTACTGAAAGGTATACGTGAGGATGCAATAGATGTATGTAAATGACATGTGAAATAAGCATGGGAGGCATTTACTCAAGCCCCTGCTGCCAGGTTTCCTCTGAATGGAGAGGAAAGGTTATGAGATTTCTTTTTCTTTGGTTTTGGGGGCACCACTTATGCCCCTTAGGAACTTAGTAATTGTGTTCCACTACAGGGAAGAAAGCCTTGACTCTGTTGCTGTGTGTGTGCGTGAAGGGAGGCAGTGCAGAGATCGGGTGGCTGGTTCATGTCTTCGAAGTGACCGTGTTTGCTCTCAGGTGCCTTCTGTGCACAGTGCGCAGTGCCTGTGTTCACAAAACAGCTCATCTTGCAGTCTCTCATTCAGAAGCACTAAGGACAGTGAGGCACTGGGCACTTGGGGGCGCATCCTTTCCACCAGGATGTCATTGGCCAAAGCTGTGTCATCTGGCCACCTTATCTAGAAGGAATTCCATAACACAATGTTTTATTTAAGCTGACACATACAACCTTGAATATATTCAATGGGAGGCATTTACAAAAATCATCAAATGTGTAGACTCTTTAAAAAATGACAACAAAGAGAAGGAGTAATGCTGAATCAGAATGGAGTAAGGAAGAAAGGTGATATAACAGGAAAGATGGACTGCCTGACAAAAATGAAAGACAATAGTTTTGGATTTGAAGAGTCCTGCCATCACTAGCATGCCTTTTTGGCTGAAGGCAATCTATTATTTTTAGGCTGTTTTTCCAACTGCAAAACGCCTACCTTAGGAGATGCCTCTAAATATTGAATTGAGATGCTTTTTCTGGCTTTCTAAGAGTAGTAATTCCATATAGTAGGTGTCAAGAAAAGATGATTTTGTTCCCTCTTCATAGAATACTTATTGTATACTAAATGTACAACAGTCAAGCAGTCTCTTGCTTCTGTAATTGTTTTGTGAATGTCATGCTGTATTCTGGGGAGACTTGGACAGGGATTTTGCAGTCTTGTGGGATACAGAAAAGACAGTGATATCTTTTATGTCCCATCCTAACTTTGATCTGCCTCCTCAGGCACAGACCAGGATGAGCAACACAGCAGTTTTGCTCAGAGATGATAGAAATTCTCTGTAAGTCTGAGTCTGTTTGGAGGCACTTAGCATGGGGGTGAAAGACAAATTCAGAAGGAGAGAGAGAGAGAGAGAGAGAGAACTATTGGATGATGGAGATTTTGTTAAGGAGTGAATGAGTGTGTGTGTGTGTGTGTGTGTGTGTGCTATGAGGAGCTACAGAGAGGACAGAATTATTTGTTTTCTGCTTGAAAGGCTAAAGTAACTCTGATCATGAAAAACACACTATCTATATGCTCATAGTTTCAAAATTATTTTCAAGTTGCACTGTGTGGAGGTATTGAATAATTTCAAACTGAAAAGTAAAAAATAAAGGAAAAATTGTAGTTCTAAATAATTCTTAATTGAAATTGACACAACACACACACTCACACATTCCTCCTCCCATATCCATGGGGAACTGGTTATAGGATCCCCTATGGATACTAAAATCTGAACATTCTCAAATCCTTTACATTGTAGTATTTGCATATAATGTAAGCATGTCCTCTGCTATAGTTTAAACCATCTCTAGATTACTTGTGATACCTAACAAAATGTGAATATTATATATGTAGCTGCTCTTCTGTATTATTTAGAAAAGATAACTATATATATGCATATATATCTAGATAGATAGATAGATAGATAGATAGATAGATAGATAGATAGATAGATAGATAGATAGATACAGAAACAGTGTTTTTCTAGAATTTTTAAAATTTGAGTTTGGTTGAATCCAAACCAAAGATGGAACTCACAGTTTCAAAGGCAAGAATATATATTATTCCAATGCTGGGAAATCATACTGATGAATTACTCCATCTAGGCTGCTGGCCTCAATTTTAACCCTAAGACAGTTCCCCTTTCAGTCTCTCTCCTCACTAGACAGGCTGCCCTTCTGGCCTTTTTAGCCTCTGTGGCTTTTCTGCTCTTGTTTAGGTTCATGTGCTGGGTCCCCCACGCTATTCCTGTTACCATACCATCCAGTCTTGCCTTTCCCAAATGCCCCTTTGCACATCTTATGCCAACACCTTCACATCCATAGACCACTTATCAAGTCTCTCTACAGCTGTCCTTTCACCTCATTTCTACCTCCACGTCACCATGCCAAACTCTACCAGTCTCTTTCTGAAACCGCTACTTGGTCACGTCATAAGATACCCAATTTTTAGCAAACACATTCAGGTAAAAGACTTTGGTCAAGGTTACTCAACTTGTACATTTCTGGGATGATCTCAAAACTTGACCTCAGGCTCCAAAGCCATATTCCTTTCACAAAATCTCTGGAAAATATCTTCACACTCCTCAAAGGTGGTCAGCACCTGTGACCTACCTGTTTCCACATCATTGGCAATAAAACCCTTCTCTGAAAACTCTGCTATAAGCTGTCAGAGAGGCAAACATTAGGTCAGGATGCCATTTACTGGGCAATGAAATTAGGGAGGGACAAGCACCAGTGCCTGTGACTTCTATGTTTTAATATTCACTTAACTTTGTAGAGAGTAATTATATTCCACTCATTCTACACCAGCTGGTATTTACTTCATCCTCCATCAGGCATCAACAGAGCATGGGACTGCAAGATAGAAATATTACTCTGGCGAGCATAAATATTTCATTTTTCACACCACAAATGTGTTGATGATTTATTAATTAGCCTAAAGGCTGCTACCTCTGCAGAGCTGAAAACGAGCCTTTCTGCTGTATGGATTTGGCCTGTCTGGGGCACAGTGCCCATGGGTGATGCTCAGCCAGAAACATGGATCGTATTTGACAAAGAACCTCTGGAAGACCCAGTACAAAGCTTGCAGGCTGAGCTTTGGCTTTTGGCTGCTCGAAGAAGCATAACAGAAAATGTCCTCAGCCACAGAAACTTCTTATCTCTGCAATTCTAGGAAGCCAACTGGTCTACCTGCCAGCTACTCACCTGGGTAAGGCTGAAAGTTTGCCCTTGGCCTAGAGTATCACTGAGGGTTTACTAGAGAAACAAATATGACATGAGGCATGTAAATATATAAAAAATTATGAGATGGGCTTAATGTGGTCAGCCACAGAGTTGGATGAGGAAGAGTGAAGAGGGTATCTAAACACTGGAGGCTTAAGGGGTTAGTCCAAAGCCTGGAGCTCCTATAGTGTCCCAGTGTCCTTGTCCATGCAAGTCCATTGCAGGAAGCTGATGGGTCTGAGATGAACTGCTAAGTGATCTACAATGAAGGCCAAAGAGTCTATATCAGGAGGCTAAAGAGTCCCAAGAAGAACCCAAACAGTCTTGCCAGAAGACAGGAGATGACAGCTAAGATAAAAACCATCTTAGCTTCATGGAGCTCCTCTGAAGACCCAGAAATCATGCCTTCCTTATTTCACTCTTATTGTATATAGACTACCCACTCCATAGGGATCCTTTATGCTTTCCCATCTCTGTGTCTTCCTCTTGCACAGGCTATTTACGGAGTAGGGACCCTGGTCCCCTGCTAAACATTGTGTCAACCATGACACCCAACTTTTGGGGCCACAGTTCTTTGAAATTTGAATATTCAGGACACACAAGGGAATACCTCTTTGGCATTCAGCCATGAATATCAGGTTGGTAGCAGGACCTGGGACCCTGTCTTTTATATATGTTCAAACACAGTCTTTGGGAGGAGTAATTATAGAAGGGTAACTCATGTAACAGTTCTATATCACCTGAGACTCACGCTGTGTGGAATTGAAAACCTCCTGAGAGGACCCTTCCCTGGTTTCTGAACAAGGTATAAATTGTTAAAAGGGAGAGTAAGAATGGAAGCCAAAACATCATCGTTGTTACCAGTGAGACTAAATTAGAGGTCATCATTTGCTTATACATCCAAGTGGCCTGCCAACTCCTCATGTCTGTCTAGAGTCTTGGTTTTAAAGACTGAGAAGACTGTATAAGGAAACATTTGGCAATGTCTACACATTTTTTTATTTACTGCAACCAACCACGGTAATGTTATAGGTATTTAGTGGGTAAAGGCTGGGAATGCTGTTACATATCACTGTCACACATCATTCAACTGACTGTGAAGTCTGCCCTACACATCCCCAAAATTTCAAGAATCATCTGTTGTAAACTGTGAGCCAAAGTTAAGAAATCCTCATCTGTACTTGTGGGCAGCATGTGTGAGGTGGAAGTCTGCAAATTCCATCCACTTACACCTACATGGGTCACTTTTCTGCACTGGTTCTGGGGTAGAAAGGATGATGAAAAACCTCAGCTTGTGCTCAGAGCCTTGGCCACACTAACTCTGTGTGAGTAAGGAATGTGTGCTGAAACCTGTTACTTTTGTCCAGGTAACAGTTGACCATAATAAGAGGAAGTAGCAGTGGGTAGGAAGCCAGGAGCATTGTTAGAGAATGTGCTAGGAGTATGCTAGTAGTATACTAAGTGTACTAGGACTAAAGAAGAGAAGCTCTTTACAAACAGTTTCCATTTTGTCAGATTCCAGCCAGTAGCAAGTGATGGATGTGCTGAGCAGAAAAGTACCCTGGCCTACTCCTTGGCTTCATACCTTCATGCCTTTCTTTTGCTACTGACTTGACTTCACTTTGGTATCTTCCCTGAGACCCCACTTACTTCCCAGTACTTTACTCTCGAACTCTGCTCGAGGATTCTTTCCTGTTTTCCCTCTAGAGTTCACATTCACTTTTCTGGCTCCAGCCTGAGCCCATACTCAAATCCAGCTAGAGACAGACTGATAAAATGATTGAAGACCCCCTGTAGAAGACATCACTGCAGTAACTTTCTTATGTCTCAGGGAATTTTTTCAAATATCTCTAAAAGGTGTGAATTACCATGTCCATTTCCTATAGAAAGAATGTTGGAGTTCAGAAAGAAGTCATGGTTTCCAGGTAATACTGGAGTGCAACAAACATGGGATAAATCATTAATCAAATGAATCAGCTAATGTGTGACAGAAGCAGAAAAACAAGGCCTTCCTGATTTTAAGCACTAACTTTCCTGCATTATGCTGGCTTCTGAGTCTCTGACCCTTTATCTATCTCCTTTCTCTGGTCTGTGGTACTTCTTTGGGGACAAAACACCTGACATCATTTTAGTTATGTTTTACCCAAGCCTTAGATCTATAGTGAAGGTTTCCATCTCAATGCAATGAATTCCAGAAATTGTAAAATAGTCATTCTTATGATTCCTCCTCCCGTATACTTCTACATCTGAGAGGCATATAGAGAGATCGTGAGCAATACATCATATACATATCTGATATCTAGAGAGAGACTATTTACATAGTGCATTTTAAGAATTACTCATTCAACTGGCACATATGAGGAAACATCATATTTTGAGAGAGTTGAGAAGAGTGCATGCTCTAAAGTCAGATAGCTTCTATCAGATTCCACTTCACCCAGAATACATTGAATGACAGAGCACTGCTCTGAGCCTCAACTTTTCATATGTAAATGGAAATAATAATGCCACTTAACTCATAATTGTGCTTTAAAAATTAGCTGGATAAATGCTTATATGCTGTACTGCATGGAGACACCAGATACTGATGCCAGGCCACAAGAACAGTTGCTGGGAGCCACTGAAGTGGAAATTTATCCTATATGGGAAGACAGGATGAGGTCTCATGGCCTAAAACAGTCAAGCTACCTCAGTCTTCCTAAAAATATCCTGTTTAGACATCATGGGCCATTAGTCACTTGGCAATCTTGTGTCTTGCAGCATTGGTAAAAGTATAAAGAAAGGTACTTGCTGTTATTGTTCAGAAGTCATTTCACCAATTAGGCACACAGGTTACTGCATAACCCAGCTCTTGTCTTCTTGTCTATCTTTTCCTCATTCCTGCCACTGTTTCTTCCCAGGTACAATGGATCACACTGGGAGACTAACAGATCCCAACAAGCAACACTCTTGATTTTCACAGAAGCAGCACTCACCAGGTCTTTACTCCACTACCAGAGTCCCGTGGCACTTGATCTCTCATCACCTTATCATCCCGATGGGTTATGTGTCATCAGAATCACCTTTACACAGACCATAGGTGTGAGGCAGAGGTTGAATACATGATTCCTCCACAATGACACACTGGTGAGTAGCACATTGCAAATGTGAATTCAGTCTGTCTGGAAGGGGGTCTGCCTAGTGAGGTACTACCCTACACCACGCCAAGGGTGTATGGAAAAATTAAGACACCTCCACAATGCGGGACACTGAGGGGGCCTCAGGAGAGAGAGGAGGTGTATGCCAGCTATCTCATTTATGTGAGGTCTGATCAGGGAGAAACAATGGGAAGAAATGCTGGAAGGAGCCTTTCATACAAAACTCTGTATGGTGAAACAGAGGCAGTATGGTCTCACTGGCTGGACTGTGGACTATGAAGACCAGCAGGAAGATGACCTGGTATAGGCTGGTTCACAAGATACCCTGGATCCTGTTTACTCAGGTGTCTTCCAGGATTTCATGTGAGAAAGCCACAAGCTTATTAATATCTGAGAAAGGCTCACTCCAGCCCCAGTATGGCATGAATCATGGAGTAGATTGAAAATGTACTGCCAATCTAAAAGAAAAAGATGATAGAATCCAACAAAGCTGGAAAGGGCATGGAAATGCCCTTTACATCAAGTATACATAAGTTTAATAAAAACAAGTCTCTGTAAAGGTAAAGGAGGAGCCTCCTAAAAAATGTAGAGCCCCCAGCTACCAAGAAGTCCATGTCACCAAGGGCAGGACAAGGACTACTGCTCAATAGGGACAGTATGGGCTGCTCGGAATGCTTAGGTAAGGCCTCCTTCAGCCACCGGCTTAGCCTCACAGTCCTCAGAGCACAGCAGTGAGCCTTCAGGGTTTATGCTGGCCTTTATGTTAGGTAAGGAGGCATAGACTCAACACAAATAGAAGAGCAATTCCTAATTCTTAATAATGAAAGTTACATAATAAAATTAGACATCACTCAAAATGATTAACATTAGTAACTTGCTATGAATTCAATTAGCCCATTTATTTGGGGTTCTACAAGACTGGCATAAAGCTATAATCTGTATTTGAACAGTTTTCATTACTACTAGGAACTTGTGGGTTTTTTTTTTTTTTTTTTTTTTTTAGGGGTGGTCCAAAGTGCATTATGCTTTAAATAGTGTAATAGATGTTTACACTCAGAGATGGACACCAGGACCTCTACTAACACAGACAGGACCAGCGTTATACTCAGGACTGTAAGATCACATTACTCCTCCAATTTGAGAGTACAAAGGCTTCTGAGGACCGCGCTTTTTGTGGAAAGCCTTCTAAGATCAGAATTAGCCAAACCATTATGAACTGACTGGGGACTGTTTCTCCAGGCTTGGTCTAAGCCACGAATGGGCAAAGTGCGGCTCTCTTTATGTTAATGCCTCCCTGCTGCAAGCCCTGTGATCCTTAGGAGTGGCAAGCCTCTTCACTACCCTGCCCACTGCTGGAAACTGCAGCTACCAGCACCACTGTGGGAACCCTCCAGCAACCAGACCTGAGGGCCCCAGAAACCGTCCGTTGTTCTGTGCCTGGCACTGCACACAGTGTTACAAATCCCCACTGCTGGCTGTGCTACACGGCAGCAGCCTTTAGGGTTTCAGCCCTTGTAACCAGCTCAGTCCACTCTACTCAAAACAGAAATAAGGACTGGGCCAAAGTATATCATCTGAAAGAGTCTTTATACTGTAGCATAAGGGGAATAGTGCACAACTGACCCAAAATGGCATGAAAAATCCTGCTTGTATAGAAAAATAGTTAGGCACAGAGTCCTGTTACTCACCTTAGACTTTGTATTTTGTTATGGGCCTGTAAGGGGCTCCTCACAGACCAGATGAGGCACTGGATGGCTTCTCAGAGGATTTCAAGAGAGGGCTGGAATGGAACTGCCAGGGATAGACTGGAACCAAAGCTCATCACAGAGCTGTGGCCACGAGGTACCTGATGCAGGCATGCCTGGTTAGCAAGGTGCTTGGGCCAATCATCAAAAATGGAAGAAAACAAAAGATCTTAAAAGTACATCTTGAGGGGTCAGAGATCCAGCTCAATAGCACAGCTCCTTCCTGGCAAGGTCCCAAGTTTGATTACTAGTACCAAAAAAAAGTACTTCTTGGTGAACATCAGGCCAATTTCTCTCATCTCAAACCCATTTTCTGAGGAATGTCAAAGAATGCTTGTAGACCTTGAGAGTAGCTAAGATTGCAAGCTGCAGTGCAATTTGCCTATGGTAAGCCTACTGAAATTTAATAATTTTTTAAAAATGAGATAGCCCTTTGAAATACCAGTGCATCAATTTTTTACATTCCTTATATAATGAGTTGCTTTTAACAGCTACTAAACATTACATTTTGCTATTCCTTTAGATGTATATTTTTGTAACTTATTTATTTGCAAGCATTTCCTACTAAACGCAAGTTTTAGAGTAATAATGAAAATTGTAAGGAACAGTGTCGCTCTTTAGAGGAGGTGAAGTTATGTCACGGCATGTGGCACTGCCTTCATTATAGACAGCAGAGCAGCCATCGGTTCACAGCCTATCTTTGTCCTGCTTTATATTGGGCCTTCAAGGAAATAGCAGAAGACAAAGGGAAATGGGTTGACCCTAAAGTTACTTCCTCTGGGAGGCTGTGAGCCCTCAGAACTTTGTGCAATACAAAAGGATGAATTTCTGATAATTTGAGCAGATAAATGTTTTTTAAAGTAATACAATATGGTCTGGGGAGATAGTTCTGTGGCCTAAGCACCAGCCTGGAAAGCTCAGAGACCCAAGTTCACTGCCTGGTACCACATGCCATGCTGGCCTCCAAACTAGGCATGGTGGCACATGCCTGTAATCCAAGCAATGGGGAGACTGAGACAGAAGGATCACTCTGAGTCTGGACTGTGTAGCGAGACCTTCTAGCCAATACATGAATAAATAGAAGCCATTTTAAAAAATAAAACAATGTAATAGATTACTAGAAAATTAAACTGCATGTATATGCAATTTCTACAAGGAGGGCCTTTAAATTTGAGATTCAGTGGAAGACATCACAAAGGGAAATGTTAAACCAAACATCACATCTGAAATAACATTTTTGTTTACATGTGTGTGCTGGGGGGAGGGGGCACACACACATATCACATCCCCTTTCCCTCTTCACTGTCCCCTCGTCTTCTATCCTTAGGCTTCCTTCCCATCTGCAAAGGTCCAGTTCCAGGACCTTGACAATAACCTACCTTTTCCTTTACTGTTCATACTATTTGTGCTTTGTGCTCCTGATACAAAAGAAGTAGTGGGATACTTTACCTTCTGGGTCTGATTTATTTCATTTAGTGTTATAAACTCAAGATGCATCTATTTTCCTACAAATTATTCCAATGTATCTTTCTGATGGTGGAGTGGTACACTACTGCATAAATACCTCATTTTCTTTACCTATTCATCTGTTGATGGACATATAGGCTGTTTCTAAGATTTGGCTGTTATAAATTGTGCTGCTATGAATATGGGTATGCACATATCCCTCTACTATGATATCATTAACTCTTTTGGGAAGACACTCCAGAGAGAAATAGCTGAGTCTCATGGAATTTCTACCTTTAGTGTTTTGAGGAATCTCCATACTCATTTCCGTAATGGTGATTCCAGTTCACATTAACACCAATAATACAGAATGGCTCCTTTTCCCCCACAGCCTTGCCAGCATTTGTTATTCCTTGATTTCTCAAAGATAGTCATTCTTTCTTGAGTAATATAAAATTGCAGTTTTGCTATTCTAATTTGCATTTCCCCAATGGCCATAGTTGTTAAACATTTTGTCATATACTTAGTGGCCATTTGTGCTTCTTTTCTGAGAAATATTTCTTCATTTCAGTTCCCTCTTTTTACTGGCTCTTTTATTTGGGGGAGTCTAATTAGGTTATTAGTATCTTTATCATATAAATATCTCAAATTAATATTTGCAAGATGTCTAGTATTATCAATATTAATCATAAGATATATTGAGTGAAGAGAGAGTCTTAAACAAACACGCCTGTTTAGTGAGCTGTTAACTATGTAATTGTGTTCTTGCCACATGAGTCATTAGGCAAATTGTTATATTAACAAACAAAACTCAGATACTTATATTCTGTGAAATATTCTGTCCAACCTAATCACTGCAAACTATTAAAAGTTCTTCATTGAATGTGGCGAAAAATTTTTTTTAATTAATCTATGTCAGTGATTGAAAAAACAACAGTAACATACACACACACACACAGACACACACAGACACCAAAAACAACAATTTAAATCTTGGCAGAATAAATGGCAGTCCTTGGGGAATCAAAGAAAAATGAAATCATTTTGGTTAAAGATTAAAACATAAACATAAAATGAAATTTATTTCTAAAAGATATTTCTTGGTGCACCCTAAAAGGTTCATGAGTTCAAGCCCAGCATGATCAGCTTAGTGACTTAATGAGAGTCTATCTTAAAATAAGAAAATTATTGAAGGGGCAGGAGGCAACTCAGTGAGAACACGCTGGGCTCAATCCTGGAATCTGAAAAGCAAAATTGTACTGTGAGTGAAGAGCAGAAGGAACAATACACTGAAATAAATCTGCAAAAAAGCCTAATATTGGGATTGTCATTTAAGAACCTAGCAGGAACCTTGGCATGGTGGCAGGTCTTTGTAATTCCAGCATTTTGGAGGCAGAGGCAGAATCATGACTGTGGCCAGCCTGGATAACATAGAAAGAACATGTCTCAAAATAAACAAATCAACCAATAAACTTACCTACCATATGTGTGAAGAAAAAGATACTAAAGGGCCAGAAAAATATGAAAAATAACCCATATTTTTGTCCAATTATCTGAATAATGAAGTTTAGAAAAATGAGATAACTGAGTTCGACAACTAATTCAACAAAGCTGAGTTATGAAATTGAAATTACAATCCAATAAAATTATAAAGAAGGAAGAAAAGTAACAAACTCACAGAAAACTAGAGAGATGTTTTAAGGAACTCATGATAAAAAGTGATCTAACTTAAGATTCACTGAAGTTTCAGCATAAATTAGAGAAACTGGAAAACAGAGTCTATCTGAAAGGACAGTTAAAATAGGCAGAAAGTGTTCTTTTGGCAGAAAGATAGACGAAGTCCAGAAATAGAGCAACACAAATAGCAACAACTGATTTTTGGCAAAGATACAAAGATAGTACAGTAGAGAAAGCATGGTCTTTTCAAAAAGTAGTGCAGAACAATTGAGTGATCATATGCAAAAGCAAGGAAAACCATATTTCTAGAAATAAAATATTAAACAGGTCATTGTGATCTTGGAGTAGGTGAAATGTTCTTAAATACAACACTGTCAATGACTGAATTAGATCCTTACAGAAAATATTTGTTGAAGTCCTACTATCTTGTGTCCTGAAATGTGACCTTCTTTGAAAATATTCACATGGGTAATCAAATTAATGTCAGATCATTAGGGTGGGACCAGGTACTACATGACAAGTATCTTTTATGAAAATGAGGTTATAGATATACATTGTGGGAAGATTGTGAAAGGAGACACTATACACAAATAATAAGCATGATCTATAATTTTAAAAAAGATAAATTATAATCACTAAAGTTAAGAACTTTTACTCTTCAAAACAACAGGATAGAGTGACAGCCTCAAACTAGGAGAAATATTGACAAATAACATCTAACAAACTATTTATGTCAAGAGTATATAAAGAAATGTCAGCATTCAATACCAAGAAAACATCCCAGTAAGAATACGGAAAGAGGAGAAACAATGCGTGGGTGACAATAGGAGTCAGTTACCATCACTGGTCACTAGGGAATACCAACTGGCTTTCCCTGTTACCCCACACATTGTAATTTGTTGACAAAGATGTGGAGCAACTGGAACCCCTACGCTGACAGTGGGAAGGCAAAACGATGCAAACACTTGAAAAATATTTCTTCCTGGTTTCTAAAATGTTGATGCATACCAACTATTCCACTCCTTTCCTAAATATGCACCCAGAGAACTGAAAGCATATAAATGTGTAAAAACTTGTATCTGATTGTCATACACTTTCACTGAAATGACCAAACTAGGAACAATCTAAATGTGCCTCGATGGCTTTATAGATAAACATTGCAAATCCATACAGAAGTGAATTTCTCAGCAAAATCAGAAATAGGATACTTTTATACACAACATGTTATTTTTAAATAATTTTAAAACTATATAATTTTATAATTCAATTATATTTCACATAATTTGCATAATTATTTTCAGGGAAAGGAGCCTAACTAAAGACAGTGTTCTGTAAGTCTCCATGTATATATAGTTCTGGAAGATACAGAGAAATTCAGCTGTGACTGACTGGTGATTTCCAGGGGATGGGAAGGCAGGGCCATGAGGGCATTAGGCAGCCACCAGCGGCCCTGAGGAGGGCTGGCCTGTTTATTGCCTGATGGTAATATGATTTTAAAGGCTTATACAATCTGTGACTTGATCATATTGTGCACTTCATGTGAACTTTATTTGCCAGTCATAAAAAGTATAGTGAATCCTAATTAAATTGGCTAAAAGGCAGAAAAGTACAGTGTTGAAAACTTAGGCAATAACCAACATATTTATGTAGTTGGTGAATGTTATTTGAAAAATACATCATCCTAACAGAGTTGAAAAGAAGTGTGTATTCTGACTTGTGCCCTTGGAAATAACTATAATCTCTGGTCTACTAATTTTTTTCTTTTAATATACATAATGTATAATATAACTTAATAAACAATATTTATAGAAAAATCATTTTTGGTGAAAAATAATATAAATTGATAGTAAAATGTATGGCCGTATCCCAGAATATTTATAAAATGTAATATTGTCAACAACAAACATGAAAAAACAGCAGTATACAGAAAACCTCAGGGTAAAATTGTATGTATATATATGTACATTTCTATGAATGGATGATGTATGTGTATGAAATACATGTATATATAATAGTGCAGAATTTGTAATTGTTTGTTTCTGTGAAAACATCATTAACTAAAACTTATATAAGTTCAAATAATGTAATATTATTAACTGAAAACATTAAATAAAAGTTATAAAAATAATCAGGCTAGAAGATCTTAGTATTATGGAATTTTAAATAATAAAATTTAATTTTTCTCTTTCATGTTTAACAAGATTTAGTAGTAGCTTAATGTTTTGATACTGAAAGCAATAACTTACAAATTTCAAAATACTAGGCTAAACTATTGTGGAGTGAGACTATGTTATTTTAGATCACACATTACTTTGAGTGTCAGTTAATACAGGCAATTGGGACTAGAAAAATTCTTCTCTAAAATGGCAAATTGCATATGAGGAAATTTGCTTCAAGAGATCATGCATATACAAAAATCTCTTAATAGCTCTTCAACAGCAAAATGTAGATCAGGGACATCAAAAGGAATACATTTCGGGAACTGCATGTGACATCATGTAAAGTTCCTAAGTGGAATGTTTCTGAACCTAAAAATGCTTGAAATACTCAAAAGTAGACAAAACAGATCAGAATATTCCTAAAAGGGTGTGAGCACTCAACCTGAGGCCGGTAGCCCTGGATACTCCATAAAACTGCTTGTACTGTACACACACGAACTTTAGGCGTCGCTAAGAAAGTTTCTGTTAATCAAATTGGTTTTATTCGAACAGGCCGCAGGCAACTTTCCCTGCTCCCAGATGCACGTCCATCATGGTGACACTGCCAGAGAGATGAAAGGACCCACCACCTGTGCACACACACTCAGCGAAAACAAAGACACGTAGAAAAGAAAGAGGCTGTACGTTTGGCCGCCCCAGCAGCGACACTGACAAAAGAAAGGAA
The DNA here is from genome assembly GCA_004027165.1 of Ctenomys sociabilis. NCBI lineage: Eukaryota > Metazoa > Chordata > Mammalia > Rodentia > Ctenomyidae > Ctenomys > Ctenomys sociabilis. The sequence goes on from PVKA01002217.1 coordinate 65,544, forward strand.
TCTTAGGAAAATGCGATCAATAGATTGCCACTCCACATTCACATGTGCCAGGAACAGTGTCTGATGCATGGGATGCGTGATTAGTAAAAATGTACAGCGAAGAGAGAGACATATATTTGGAGAAAGGAGTAAAACAAGAAGAATTAAACTATTGATTAATCTATTGTGAGATAAGGGATTGAAGTTTTGATAAGTTGATGACAAAAATTTAAATTTTGAAACAATCATAATCATGGTGAGAGAGACAGAGAGAATAAGAACTCTAGAATTCTAATTCTGACAACCCATGGGATGGCAGTATCACAAATGTAGAAGTAGAATGGAAGAAAGAAACTGTTCATAGGAAGTAAATAATGTGAGTCTTAGACATGCTGATTTGCATGTTCCCCTGGTACATTCAGAAATACAGAAAATGAAAATACAGAATGCAACCATAACGTGAATCTTGAGTTACTGAAGTATATTTGACTCAGTACTACAGGCTGGGAGATAAAGCAGTTGGAGAACATGAGAAACCAATACAACAAAATATGCCACTTAGTTACAGGGATTCCTCCTGGGAAATGTGTCATTAGGTGCATTTGTCAATGTACAAAGATAACAGGATGCACTTAGACAACCCTCAAAGCCAGAGGTCAGTAATTCAGTGTGGCCCCTGCATGAAAGGTAGGGATGGGGCTCAGAAGTGGAGTGCTTTGCTAGCGCGAGTAAGGCCCTGGGGTTGACCCCCAGCACTACAGCTGAGATATGGTAAACGCAGGGCATGTGTCAGTCTTTCGTAGGATGGAATATTATTTTATAGAAAATTTGTTTTTATAAGTAGAAATGTTAAACTCTAAAATAGCAATAAAATACAACATAACTAATACATATACCAGTACCATAGTCATTCATTACTATTAAGTACTATACTAAAGTGTATGTGCTATACTTGTACACAATTGGCAAAAAGTATATTTTGTATTGGCATCATCACGAATATGTAAGTAATGTATTGTGCTATGATGAATGATAGGGGAGGTGATACCCCAAAGGGCGTGTATCCCAATATTTTGAATTCAGGCATATACCTAGGGTTGAATTTAGGGTTCAGATTAGGGTTAGGGATGGGATCCAATAGGATTAGTATATTTTGCAACTAGGTGTTACAAAGTTTTTAACAGCACTGTATTCTTATAACAGCATTGTCATAGTGTACCATTGACTACACTGGTTCACTTGTCTTTTGATGGACACAATACCTCAGGTTACACTTAAACCTTAAAGGAGGAAAGCTTTTGTTTTTCTTTTAGTACACATTAGCAATTCAAAGAACAACCAAAAAGAATAATCAAGGATAGACAAAGGACACAGGGGGTGGATTTCTTGCAGATGGGAAGGGGTCCAATAGACTAAGGGCAAGGACTGAAAGGAGGGTAAAGAGGAAATATGTAGAGTAAGAATAATTCAGGAACAAGAACTTAATAATCTCAGTGAATGTAATTATTGTGTGCCATAAACATGCACTAAGATTAGTAATACTAAGTTTTTTATAATCATTTTGATCTCTTTTGTTAAGTGGTTTAGCAGCCACCTCTCCTTTAGCTGCAAGTTTACAGCTGTCTGAAACAAAATTTAAGTTTTCCAAATTTTTCTGCTCTGCCTTTCTTTCCAGTTCTCACTATAATTCTAGCTAAAAGCAGCCAGTACTACCCATACCACAGCCTGGATATTAGGCTATCTTCCTCTTTTCTCTTCCTTATTAATTAGGCTGCCACCCTTAATCTCTGTCTTCAGAATAGTTTCAAGACACGGGAAAACCATAGAAAATTTACTGGCAGAGTATAATACACATGGCCTCTCCTACAATTGCCAGTAGAGTCCTACTGAAACCTCCTTAGTCTGGGGTTCAGTCCCTGGACCTGCCACACTGGCCCTGCCCCTGGGACTTGCTGAGACGGCAATTGAGACTGGGCATGGTGGTGCATGCCTGTAATCCCAGCTCTTGAGAGGCTGTAAATAGGAGAATCATTATGAGTCTGGCCTAGTAGTGAGACCCTGAACACCCTGTAGACTCTTCCCTAACAAATACAGAAAAAATAAAAAGATCAAAGGATGCATGACATTCCTGCCATCACCAAGATGAACCCACAATTTAGCAGATAGAACGAGGGTTGAACATAGGTGTCTAGAATGAAGAGCAGACCCCAGATGTCTTCAGGAGGTGTTCATCTAAAATGGAACAAGTGGCAGAGTATGATTCCAGTGTCAGAGGTAGAAAAGTGGACTATAGACTGGGAGAAGTACTGGTCTTTCAAGGTAAAGTATTATTCTTAAGCTGAATAGCATCTCCCTTTAAGCCTCACATTTTTCTGAGTTCTGGACCTTTTGTGTCTTTCCCCTTCTTCAGGTAACATCCAAGGAATCTGTCTATACCTGGCCAGGGAGACTAGAGGTTATGGGGTCTCAGCACAAGACAACAAGAGTAGCAACGGAGCTCACTGGACATTCAGGAATGATTATACAACTCATTTTTCTAAATATAAATGGTTGGGAGTTCTGAGGTGGTCAGAATCTGGCAGAGTCTTTCTTTTCTCTTTCAGTGAACTTTTGTCTCAAATGCAATTGATGGAGGTTTTTCTCCTTCTCTTTGAATTTCGTCCTAGAAAATGACAGCCAAAACCTCAACTTGGTACCATAGGACAAGAAAGATATGTGGCTTTAGTATTGGAAGAAAAGGAGCTCTCTAATACTGTTTTCACTAAATGAATATTCACAGCTTCTATAAGCTTATGCAATCAAAAATCAACCAACTATATGCTCACTCCTGCCTTGTTTCCTTAAAAGGAGAGGGTGGACAGATGGGAATGTAAGTGGCAAAAGCTAGAGAACAGAGTCAATGTCTACCTCTGTCAGCTGTCCTAAGTGATTCTCTTTTCTGGTCCTCATATGAATCACAGAGAATCTTTCTCTTGTCACTCATCATATTTGGTTTGAAAATAACAGAACCATTTTGCATAATTCATGGATCCTTCTTAAATTTATAAATACATGGTTACTGCAGATTTTCCTATTGCCTCCTTCTAGACCTTAATAGTAGCTTAAAAATTGTCTTCTCAAAGACAGGAAGACAAAAGGCAAAGTAGATGTGTCAAGTTCAGAAGTCAGTGCCAGGAACCTGCTAAGTATTTTGGCAAGCTTCCAAACTGCATGGCAGTATTCTACTCAATTACACTTTTCTATGAATCTTCAAAACCTATTCTTCAGTTTCATTTCCTTTCTAGGTGGCTTCCGATGATTTCCATCCTTAAGATATGAAATCATCTCAGGACTATCGCATTTGCATCTTGGTGCTTCAGTTTCTGTCCAGCTTGAGGACTGATTCGTTCCCATTCTTAGGTGAGAAAGGTAGTTACCTCATCTAATGGCTTGCTCTCCAGAGATTCAACTTTATAACATGTCCCTCCTATTGATCTGATGGCTCAAAGGAAAATGTTTCATAATATCAGATCATTACTAGGTTCAAATGAAAAGTGAGAACACACTTTTAATATTTTTTTGTCTTCAGTCATTCTGAAGATGTTTAGGTCATGATGGAACAAAGCAGAGTTGGACTTAAAATATAGATTTTCATAAAAAACATTAGCGCCCCCAAATTTAAAAACCCAATCCAGAAATGGGCATCTGGGATGAACACACACTTCTCAGAGGATGAAATTCTAGAAGCTAACAAATACACGAAAAAAATGCTCCATATCGCTAGCCATCCATGAAATGCAAACTAAAACAACACTGAGATAATATCTCACTCTAGAAAGAATGGCTACCATAAAGAAATCAACCAAAAACATATGTTGGAGAGGCTATAGGGAAAAAGGAACACTTCTCCACTGCTGGTGGGAATGTAGATTGGAAATCAGTTTGGAGACTCCTTAAATGACTAGGACTGATAATGCAATTCAAACCAGCTATCTCTTTTTTGGGAATTTTCCCAGAAGAACTGAAAACATCATATCATAGTGATATATGTGCACCTATGTTTATAACAGCATTATTTGTGATAGCCAAATCTTAGAAGCAACCAAAATGCTAGTACCTGAGGAATGGATGAAAAAGATGTGATATTTTTATGCAATAGAGTATTTGTTCAACTATAAAGAAAGATAAACTTGGAGCCAGGGAGATGGCTCAGTGAAATAAGTGCTTATCTGGCAAGTGCAAGGGCCTGAGTTCAACCCCTGGATCTGCCAAGAAAAAGGAATGATAAACTTGTAGCCTTCATACATAAGTGTATGCCACTAGAAAATATACTCATAAATGTAATAAACCAGACCCATAAGTGTAACTATCATATAGTCTCCCTAATGTAGAGCTCAAAGTAAATAAAAATTGAAAGGTATAACACAACTAAATGAAAAACAAGAATTTAAGGATTAAACAACAAAGAGAGGGCAAGAAGAAATCTAGGAACCGTGGATAGAGCAAAGCCATACATCTATATACACAAGATGGGTAAGGCAATGATCCTCAGAATCTCCATCAGGTTTGTAAAACATGTAACAGGGCCCTTAAATTTAAAGACCCAATTCATAAATGTGCATCTGAGATGAATACACATTTCTCAGAGGACAAAATTAAAGAAGTGAATAAACATATGAAAAAATGCTCCACATCGCTAGCCATTCGTGAAATGCAAATAAAAACAACACTGAGCCATCATCTCACTCCAGAAAGAATGGCTATCATAAGGAAATCAACCAACAACAGATGTTGGAGAGGTTGTGGGGAAAAGGGAACACTTCTCCACTGCTGGTGGGAATGTAGGCTGGTACAACCATTGTGGAGGTCAGTGTGGAGACTCCTCAAAAGATTAGGACTTGAAATCCCATTCAGGCTGGCTATACCCCTACTGGGAATTTTCCCTGAGGAACTGAAAACATTATATCATAGTGATATATGTGCACCTATGTTTATAGTAGCACAATTTGTGAGAGCAAAATCTTGGAAACAACCAAGATGTCCATCACATGAGGAATGGTTGAAAAGGATGTGGTATTTCTATATAATCGAGTATTACTCAGCCATTAAGAATGATAAGTTTGAAGCATTTATATTGAAGTGGATGCCACTTGAACATGTACTCATAAGTGAAATAAACAAGACACACATATGTAAATATCATATAGTCTCCCTAGTATAAGAAGGGAAAAGAAGAAATACAAATAGAAATGTATAACAGCAGCTAAAATCAATTGAGTCAGATAAGGCAAAGTGAATGGCATATGCTGCAGGCTACTAATCAGCTTTTTGTCTGGATGGTTAACAACCTAAGGTCACAGATCAAAACTGGAGAAATAGAAGAGCCACAAGGCCACCAACATTTTGGCCATAGCCTTTCAAGGTCAGCGAACACTCAGGACACAGGAGAACCTGTAGTACAACATCATGAAACTCAGTTGAGCTCCAAATTTTCTGAACGAGGAGATTATGGAGCCACAGAGGAAAGAGATCAAAGTTGTATAGTGTGCCTGTGGAGAGTGACATGGAGAGAAAACTTTCTCTCAGGCTCTCACAGAGAGCAAACTGGTCAAGCATTGGCCATGACTCATCCACATGGATGACACAGACGAAGGATCTACAGAGTAAGGTACAGGACTACAAGATAAACCCTGAGGGGACTTCACTGATCTCATCAGAAACAAAAACGACATATTTTTGTATATAGGTCTTGCTCCCTCTAGGTCTTCATCATCCAGCAGAAAAGTGTAAAAATGAGGTATACAATGCGGAGCCATAATAATAAGCTGAGCTGTAAATGGCTATGGTCGACAACTTCTTCAGATAACTCACTATTGTTGTGAAATGCTGGACTGTGTTGGACTGTGTCATCGAGTTCAGGCACCTAAATTGGTTGAATGATAGTGGAGTGTCCATCTTTGACAGGTGTAGACAAGGGAAGGGGTATACAAATCAAGAATCATGATGTGTGTGTATGGACAGTACATATGGGATAGATACGCTGTGCTTCTACATAATCCTATGAGAGGCAAGATTTGTAATAATGGGAGTTGGACAGGATATTATGTCAGCTTCTAGTACTATGGACAACCACTAGGAAAATAACAAGGTAGAAAGTATTAGTTATTGAATCTTTAATATAATTCAGGTATAAAAAATAAGATACATAAACAGCTACACTATTTAATTTACTGATAAGAAACATATGCTATAATAATGTCTGTAAGTATAATATCATGTATGCACCTTGTACGATACCAAAACATTATGAAAACAGTTTGCAATATATTAATTTATAGAATCCGCCTTGTTAAGGTGTCTGAAAACTGTCTCATCGATATTTGTACTTCAATAAAATAAAATAAAATAAAATAAAACTAGCAGTAAATTGGTAGGATTCTTACCCTGACTAACAATATATGCTGATACTTGTGAACTAAGCAACTGCACTGAAAATAGCAATGTGTAATACTAGGGTCACGCTTGGAATGCCTGCCATTCTGGTTTTCTAAAAGCATAATGCCTTTAATGTCATATCAATTACTGCTATACTCTCCCTCTCTCAAGTAAATGTTTGTTTAAAAAAAAAAAAAAAGGTAATAAGTGAAAACAAGGGGTCTGGGGAAATGGCTCAATGGAATAAGCACTTTCCTAACAAGTGCAATGGCCTGAGTTCAATCCCCAGTTTTGCCAAAAAAAATTAAATGAAAATAAGAGATAAGAAAAAATGTCATAGAACTTTCCTGATACAATGTTATATATGGTTAGATTTCTAAATTTTGGTGTAAAAATTTGTAATTGTTTATTTCATTTTTTCAGTATTTTTTATTTTTTCATCTTTTTCACATTCTGCATGGATTTAAGGTTTAGCATAGCAATGATTGACAAAAAATACCTGTTCCATGTTATGTCTAAAGTGTTTGATATTCAGATAGATACTGATGTTAAGCTCAATAGCCTGTGTTTAAGGGTAATAATATCATTAAGCTTATCTTCTGGAGGGTTAACAACTTAAGTCTGAGACCAAAAAATTAGAGAAAACAAAAGGCTACAAGGATAGCCAACATTTTGGCCCTAACCTTTCAAGGTCAGTGAGGATTCAGAACATAGGAGAACCTATACTCTAACATCCTCTAGCTCAGAGGTGTCTCAAATTTTCTAATCAAGGAGATTATGGGGCCACAAAAAAAAGTGATCAGTAATGTAGGGTATGCCTAAGGAGAGTCACCTGGAAAGCAAACATTCTCTCAGGCTTCAACAGAAAGCAAATCAGTTAAGCAATTGCCATGACTCATCCACATGACTGACACTGGCAAAAGATCTACAAACTGTGGTACAGGGTTTCAGAGCAATCCTGAGGGGATTTGACTGACCTTGCCAGATGCAGAAGTTACATTTCTTGTTATATAGTTCTTGCTTTATCTTGGTCTTAACCATCCAGTAAAAAAGTATAAAATCAAGTAAAGTCATATTAATATGCTGAGCTGTAAAAGGCTCAAGTCAACAACTTCTGACATTGCTAGTCATGTGGACAACCCACTGCTATTATAAACTACTGGACTATATTGGATTAATTTACTGAATTCATGCATCTACAGTATATGAGTGGCAATGAAATACCCATCTCTGACAAAATTAGACAAAAAGGGGGATATAAATGAAGGTCCATTTTATAGCAAAAAAGTGTGTGTGTGTGTGTGTGTGTGTGTATAATACAAAATAGCACAAATATACAGCTTCTTTCTCTTAGTTCAATGAGAAAGTTTTGAACTAATAGTGTTTAGACAAGGTATCATGACTGCATCTTATATTATGAATAACTACCACAAAGACAATAATATGCAATGTATTAATTATTATAACTGTCCTACTAACCTTTATCAAAACTATCTCATTACTACTTCTTTCTTTATATAATTAATATAAAAATGGGAAAAAATATAGAGCTCAGGAAAATTTATATTTACTCCCTGAAAAACAAATTTGTTTTCACATTCATCAACCTGGCAGTTTTGCCAGAGTCTGATGTGTGTTTCTCTAAAGAATGTCCATAGTACCCAAACCTCCAATCACAGATTTTTCATCATACGCAGTGCACATGTTCTTCATTCTTCTCTTGTTTAGATGTCGGGCTGTCATTCTGAGGTACTTGGTTTATGTCTGCTTCTTCATGCAGTCGTAAAGACATCTTGTTCCAAAACATTGGCAAGCATTTCCAAAAGATACACAATTAATTTAAAAGACTAAGTCTAGAACATATCATTTAATTTTTGTTTGTGTTATGATCTTCCTTAATTGCCTGGATAATTAGCAACAATAGAATTATTATACACAGGTTGAGATTGTTAAATTCATTTTAAGTTTCATCAAATTGTAGAACATTCCTCCTTACTAGGAGAAAGAGGGTATATCTGAATGAGCCATTATGCATATAACTGGAAGAAACCACAGATGAGCTGAAGTGCAAGAAATAACAAGTATCCTACTAATTGTTCAAATAATTACTCCAGAACAAAACTGCACAGTACAAGTGACTCTGCATTTTAACCCTGAAGACTATTTCTCAGGTAATTTTCAGTACTAGTTAGTAGGCTGTGGAGGAAGAGTATATCATCCATAGAAGGCTTGTAGAAGATTTTATTTCCAAAACCAGATGTTATTTCCAGGGGAGGCATGCTTCAGGAAGAGTGGAATTTCACCAGGGAGGAATTAAAATGGAAATTAGGATGGAAAAAGGGCATGCATTTGGAGGCTCAAATTGACATGATGGTCAGTAAGTCATTGTTAAAAACATTTCAAGGGGCCTGGGGGACAGCTCAGTAGAATAGGTGCTTGCCTGGCAAGTGCAAGGGCCTGAGTTCAATCCCCGATTCCACGCACACAAAAAAAATGATTTATAATCAGACAAAACCTCTGCATTCAAAACCTCTTCATCCTTATGCATCTTTCATTACTTAACACAAAGTTGTTAAATTGAGTGCCCACACTGAGCCAAACTTTCTGACAATTGATAGGAAATCTATAGTGTACAAATAGACATGATTTCTATCCTGGAAACATTTTATAAAATATAATGCAGACATATACTGCTATATAAGATATTTCTATAAATGGAAAACACAAGTACTATTACAATAAGAAAATCAAAACTTTATTAATATTTCCACAAAACAGACACTAAGATAAACTGTGAAAACTTTAAAGAAATATTGCCTCAACTATTTATATTATCATATCACATAAATAAAACTATGAAAAAATGTATAATGCATACTTTTAGGAAACAGAATGAAAATCTTTCCGTTGCTGGTTGGTGAGACTTTCATTAGCTGGGTAGAGTGGTGTTTGCCTATATCCCAGGTTGGACAGAAGCTCAAATGAAAAAATTGCAAATTTAACTCCAGCCTTAGAGAGACTCCATTTCAAGATGAAATCTTTGAGAAAGGACTGGGACATAACTTACTGGTAGTGCCAGCTTGTGCAAGGCCCTTGTTTCAGCTTCCACTGTTAAACTCTACTAAAACATTCCTAACATATGCAATATTTATTAAATGTCAAGATGTCTTCACCTATGACCTGATAGATTTAAAATTTAGGTAACCATACCAGAAAAGAAAAACACAAGTTGTGTTTCACTTACTATTCTCTTGTTGCTGAAACAAATACCAGACACCCAAAATAAAGGAAGGAAAGGCATATTTAGCTCTCAGTTACTGAAATTGTCAGTCCATATTCGGCTGGCTCCAAGGCAGAGTAGCACAGAGCAGAGAGCGTCAGTTCATGGTGGTGGCAAGCAGCAAGAGGAGCCAAGGGAGGAGAAGCACAGCAGTGGTTACAGAGAGGAAGTCTGTCTCTGCCTGACTATTACATTCAAGCTATCCACTACAGGCTGGGGGAAGTATTCACACCCATAATCCCAGCAGCATTCAGTCCCATAATCCCAGCCTTGCATCACCCATAATCACAGTGGATCATGAGTTAATCTCAAACCCTAGAAATTCCTGCCCCATGACTACATGAGGCTCTGGGGCACAACTAGACACAAACCATATAAGCTGTAATCATACACTACTCTTTAACAGTAATACTAACAAGGGCTAGCCAGAATGCTCAGCAGACTAAAGTGCCTGTTTAGGCAGAGTGCAGTGGCTAGGGCTTGATCTCCATGGTGTGCTGTGCCAGCCCTGCCCCCGGGGCTCACTGAGATGGCAATTGAGATTGGGCATGGTGGCACTCATCAGTAATCCCAGTGCTTGGGAGGCTGAAAATAAGAGATCACTATGAGCTGGATCTGTGTACACCCTGTAGACCCTGCACCAAATACATATAAAACCAATGATAATACTAACAAAAATAATATTATTGTCTGTTGATAATGGAATGAGCAAATCACACAACACAGTACTGTATAGCTGCTTCAAATAATAAAAATAGTACCAGGACAAAGCACATAAGCAATGTTCAATAAACACAAGTCCTCAGAACTCCTTGTCAAACCTTTGGGTTTTAATCTTTTATTCCTAATCTTTTGATATCAGGTTCTCTGGTATTAGATCGCACTTCTCAAGAATGTGCTATGAAACTCCTAGAAAAGTTTCTCTCACATAGTAATGCCTGGTTCTTGCCACACATCCCATGCCCCACCAACGCTGACTCCTGGTGACATCGTGCCTTCTCATACCCTGGCTTCCACCTCACATCCATGTGATACCAAGAGAAGATGGGGACCATTTTATCCATGGTAGATGGCTGGTAGAAGTGAAAGAGACCTAGAATCCAGTTCTGAGAACTTTCTGAGCAGGTATTGACATATATTTTTAGTTTTGCAATTTTTATGCTTCTCACTCAAAGTATTGCCAGGGGAAAAAAGGAATGAAGGTGGAAATAAGTGCATCACGAGCAGAAGGGATTGAGTTTCTTTCCTGCTATCTTTTATTGAGGTCAGGAAGGTGATCTCAAGGCTAATATCCCAGGAGACATGACCAAGTCAAATTCAGTTCCCGTATTAGATTTTCTGTGGGCCTCTAGTACAAAGAGCGACATGTAGCCCAGAGTTGGAAGCTGTTTGTTCAAGCAAATGGAATGATAAGTATGTGGCAATCCTCTCTGCTTCTGTCCATTCAACACACATAACCATAGGCAAGGACATTTCAACTGGTCTGGGAATGTGCGCAATAAACACAGTGCCTGTCTTCAGAGAGACAAGGTATGTATGAATCCGCTTTGGATATATCAAATGCTCAAACAGGATCAGGGTACACTGGAGACACACACACACACACACAAATACACACACACACACACACACAAACACACACACACTCCTCGATTCTCAGATTTCCATTTCTTTTCTGATCACTCATGAGCATCTTGTATTTTTTTTTCCCTAGAAAATGGTTCTCCGTAACCATGGAGATGGATGTTGTACTCAGTCCAAGGAGATCAAGAATTACACGTTTAAGAAGACACTAAATAAGCTTTGATTGCTACTTGGATGGTACTTTGGATTTCAACTTTTTTACTATTCCCAATGGTTTCATAGAAGATGAAGGTAGAAATTGAAATAATTAGCTGGCGACCCCTACTCCTGGCTTCCTTAAGTCCAGTTGGAAGCTGGCTCCACTTCCTGAAGGTGAATAGTAGCAGTGAGGGTAAACAGTCCTCTCTACACCCATCTCTGAGCAGCACCCACACCCAACAGGGAGCAGACGGGGCAGCTTTCTTGAGGTTCAGATCCTCTTCCCATGAAAACCATAAGGCTAATGTGATGCCCAGAATCTGTGACAGTGCTGCAGCTGTCACCTGCTGGTGGCTCCTGGGCATATTCCTGGGCATTTTCTTGGATCAGGTGCCACATTGGCTAGCCCACAGTTAGAACTGCAAATGACTTTGGAGGAAGGAGTGACTAGATGGGAGTTGAAATGCTTGACCTGCAGTTAACCTTGTGCTTTTATCTCTCTCGCACTATGTACCTTCTGCGAAATCTAATAAATCCTCTCGTGTTTAAGTGACAGGCAGTTGGAATTGTTAGTTTTGTTTTTGGCAAATCCTCAAAAGGGGAAAATCAAGTCACATGTCCTCAGGGGAAGAAAAATTAGGTCAGAACAGGAGTAGAATCCAATTGTTTAGTAGTTGTCAGGGCTTATAAGGACTGACCATGCCTTTGGTGAGAGATGTTGCTACGGACTGGGGCAGATATGGGCACCGGACTGGCACAGTCAGCCTCTCACCAAACCATGGTTTTAAGGACTTCCGAGGCAAGATTGGCATCACAGGCCAGTCCTGGCAGAAGTCCCCACACCTGTGGAACAGACAGGCAGGCTGCAATGGAGAACTCAGCATTGTTTTTTCTATTTCCCTTTCCTCTTAAGATTTCTGTTTGCCTGGCCAGTGTCCTGCCCTTTCCTTTATTGATCTTAGAAATAGTGAAGAAGAAAATTGAAAGACCACCGGAAAGGCTAAGTTAATCTGCATTAGAAAGGGCAGAAAGCCTTGCATGATAGGAAAATAAATAAATAAATTAGACTCCAAGAGTCAGGAGAGAGGAAAGGCCAGCCCAAGTCATGTTTACACAGAGTTTATGGGACTGTGTAGGTATGAGAGGAGAGATTGAGAGGCAGCTTCCACTGTATAAATGAAATGGTAGGAGAGAGATACAGGGAAAGGATTTTGGCTCTGGGCCAGTAAATAATTGCTATGACCAGTGGTGTGCTTCTTAAAGAGCCCACAGTAAAGAACAAGGCCGCTTTTCAGTGGTCTGTGTGTCAAAGCAGGTTATTTAGGACATTTTTTATCAGTATTGCTCATGATTAAACAATCATTTTTCAGAAGATTAATGAGTGCCTGAGTTCTAGCATCGAAAAGGGACCCTGGACCCTGCAGATTGAAGGTCTGAGCCAGCTAATAGCTGCAACTCACTGTCACTAGTGATGGGTGCTGGGGGCACCTAAACACAGAGAGCATCCTCAGTGGTGACAGCTATGAGGACTCTTAAGGATGGCCGCCTGGGACTACTTGGTTCTCTATAAATCCTCCCTCTGCAGTTTTCCTCCTCCTCTTGGGCCAAATGCTGTATCTCTGCTCAGCTTGTTGGAGGTGCCTTGTGGGTCTTCCCTACCTAGCTGGAGCATTCTCTCTGTCTGGCATCCATGCTTTCCACTTCATTTCACTCCTTTCCTGGAAAGGAAAGAGCCTTGCCTCTCTGACTCTTTCCCAGTTTCTCTTCCAGTGTCCTTACCTGGGACCACATTTCTGCACTTACCACCATGTTAGTCAGCTCATCTGACCTCATTGTTTTAAATAATGAATAGCTGGGTTGGGAATATAGCTCAGAGGCATAGGCATCTGCCTGGAAAGTGCGAGGTCCTGAGTTTGATCCCTGGTACACACAAACATACAAACAACAATTGATGTCTGTAGAATTTAAATCTTTAACCCAACCATCTTTGTGAACTCCAAAAACACAGCTATGAGTGTCCATGTGATGTTTCTATGTAGATAATCAACAGACACTTCAAACTTCATATTGCCAAAGCTAAGTAACAGGTTACGTCATCTGCTCACCCTTAGCTCTTCCCATATGCAACTCGCAACCTGCATACATGCAATCTGTCTGGTCCCATATACCTTTTCTTGAGATAGGGTGTATGCTGACCTTGAATTCACTATGTAAGCCAGACTAGCCTTGAACTCCTGGCAAACCTCCTGCCTCAGTCTCTTCAGTGCTGAGATTTTAGTAATGTGCTACCACATCCTGATTAAAATATACTTTTAATCTGAGCATTTCTTATGCTGTCTAGCATCACTGTCATCCTGGTACAGATCATCAGCTGCTCTTCCTGCAGTGCTGCCAAGTCACCTGATCTCCCTGCTCTGTCCAACAGCAGCCAGAGGAGTGCACCAGTATCATGCTGTGCTTGCATTTAGAGACAGCCAGTGACTTAAACAGCAAAGCCAATATCCTGTGTGCACCTATCTATGTCTGCCAATTCATTTTACAACCAGAATTGTGGAAAGAATCAAGTCGGTGGGGCCAGCTAGATAGCTCAGCAGACTAAGAACCTGCTTAGGCAAGCAGAGAGACCAGAGTTCTATTCCCGGCACCATATACCAGACCAACCCAGCCCCGAGATGCACTGAGCCAGCCACAGAGACTGGCCATGGTGGTGCATGCCTGTAATCCCAGCAATGGGGAGGCTGAAAACAGGAGGATCACTATGAGTCTGAGCTGAATAGTGAGATGCTGTACCAAATACTTTCAAAGAATCAAGTCTGTGAACCACAGTACCACTATATCCACTAGATCTTTCCAATATACTTAAGTATTGTACAGTTTAATGGATAATTTGACACACTAAGAGATCCACAATAGTAATGAAGAAAAAATATAGCAATTGACTCTGATGAAACTTACATGAATGTGATTAATGTCATACTGTATAAATCCTTCTTATGATGACATGAGACACTGCAGTGGCTGTGTGATGTGATGGATACAGCATCTTTTCTGGGCCTCTTTACTAAGGAAACTTTAAAGATTTGACCTGAGATTTTGACTGCCGTGGGAGGGTAGAGTAGTCTAGGGACCACTGCCTGAGCAGTGGCATGAGGGGACTGACAGCTTCAGCTCATGCTCTTTCTTGGCCATTACCTGATGTCTGGGTGCTCTCAGATAGATGCTAAGGAAATGCTTGCATTTCTGTCTCTGCACAACAATGCTGTTTCTCCTTTTCCAACAAAGGAATTTTCCATTAAGTGAAGCAAAGTACATTTTGTGAATTAATGAGACAAGGAAGAAGGACCAGAGCTTCCTGTGGAGGCTCAGAGGAGAGCTGAGCTGCCCATGAAATATTTAGAGGCATTTTCCCAAAGAGTGAGCTAAAATGAATCAGTAAAATCAAGAGCAGTTTTCCAGGACCTGGAGAATGAAACGCCCAGGCAAGGCTCCGAGGTGATGGCTAACCTTTGCTCCTGCACCACGTCCCTGTCTGGTGCATCTGCTGGGTGTTGTCTGGGCTACTAACACTCCTGTTTTCACAGTTGTATCATCTGTCAATGGCAATTACAGTCCAGCCACTGGACAGGGGGAATACTATCAGATTAATCCAAGCCACAGAAAACACACTAGATTGTGCTCATCAACTATGGCTGTCAGTAAATTTTGAAGCAAAGATCCTGTGGATGCTCAGATCTTGCAAGATGTGTTGGTCCCTGAAGCCCCAGGGATAAAACACCACAGTCACATAAAGTTATCTCCAGGGATGAGAATCTGTCACATTATTATAGTATCTGAGGAGCTTACAGCCAGGTCACCTACTCACAGTCTCATTTGCTGTGCATAAACTTGCTTTGTTGCTATTCTTACCAGCAGACCTAGGCCCCACAGAGAATTAGATTGGATTAGAGTGAGCAGCAGAATCACCATCCATAACCATTATCTTTGCAAAGCTCTAGGCTGCAAATGATAATCCCTAGGACAGATGTAGCACAGCAGATGTGTTTGGTCTATCCACACAATGTTTTCAACAAAATTACAAAATGATTCTTAAAACAGGATATGCCATTTAAATTCTGGATGTAGGGCCTTCCTTGAACCTTGAAAATCTATTAGTTCTGGCCCTAGATTTTAATATATTAACAATGTACCAGATGCTTACCTCTGAATTGTTGAACTTTAGACTTAAAAGTCTCCTCCTAATGAGCAAGGTTACCACCGCTCTTTCTTATTCTCTCCCCATTTCATGGAATCACTTGAACTTGGAATTTTTTTCTGAGAGACTCCCAGCAAAAGACACTCAGAACTAGGTATTATTTGTATTTTAGCTCTCTCCCATGAAGTGGGATGGAAAATGTAGTGGGCCCTGGTTGGGATGCAGCCCCCATCCTGCCCTCTGTCTGCTGTGCCGTGCTTGCCCTGAAACTCTTCCTACTACTCCAGTGAACACTTTGTTAGGCGCCTCTTTTCTTTGATTACAGAGGTCATCTCTGAGCTGGCATCTGATCCTCTTGCTTTGTGAGCTAGTGGTCAGTCTCAGGTGAAACATTTTGTAAAGGAAGCATAACTGTCTCATGGATTATTTCATTGTCTGTTCCATGTGACATCATGTGTAAACTGTAGGAAAGTTCCTGCTGGGTTTCACAGTGCCATGCTGATCCATGATTCATCTTTCAGCACATATTGCGGAGCACTGGATGTACTATACCTTGTTGAAAAATGTATTAGTTGAAAATATCCCATCAAATGACTACATCTTATGGAGTACATCCAACACTATCATCTTTTTCTTAAGAATTACAGGAAAAGAATATAGTGATGATCATTTTTTGCCTTTGAGGATATTTAACTGTATTTGTAAACACATGAGCTACTTAAAGGAAAATATATTATTTGAATCTCCTACTGAGTTCCGTATTGTAGGAGGAGGGGAGACAGTGATGTCCTATTGGCAGAAGTGAACAGACCTCATGGCCTTGAAGATCCAGCCCTAACTGACCTCTAACTTTTGCAACACACTGATTATGTCCAAAGAGGATGCGCATAGATCAGCTGCAGCCCAAATCTAGAGTCATCTCAGACCTTATCTACAATTTGGTAACTAGCCTAGGCCTAATTGTTTTCCTAACCCAGAACATAATTAACTTCTGGTGTAGAATTAACATTAATCCTCACTTCACCAGGGTCCTCCTCACCCAGATTGGGTTTGCACAGCTAAAGTTCAGGTATTAAGCAAACATTATTCAGACTCCTAGTGGTATGTTTCCTGAGGCAAAGAGCTGAGGAAGGATGCCTCAGGTCACCAGTGGGTCATGAATGTTTTTACATGCAAATTCCTAAACAGATTTCTACAGATCCTAAGACTCTATCCACCTGGCATTTTCAGGATGATGATCTGAATCCATGCTAGACTATGTTTCCAGGAACTATCCTTAAAGTTTTCTTTCAAAAATCTTACATTTTGAAATTGGTCTTAAAAATTAACAAAATTAACTTCAAATGACTACATATAAAGGTTAAACATGTTTACATGCCAACACCCATCATTTTTGTTATTATCATTTAATAGAGACTGAGACCATAGTACCAAGGAGGAGGAGAAGGATAATCAAAGGAAGGAAAAGAAGCAAGACAAGGGAAGGGAAAGAGAACTGGAAGGGAGGGAAAGAGAGACAAGAGGAGAAGCAGTGGTTGAGAAGGGTTGAGGGTCATTTCCACTTCTGCCAGTACTCCTAGCCAGATGCCACAAACCCTGACCTCACCTTATGCATACTCACTCTGGGCTTCACCCTCAGTGCAGCAGATCCTGGACAAGAAACAACTAGGATCTCCTTCCCCACCAGTCAGCAGATCCACACCCATGACTGCAAGACTAAAGATTAGCGTCTCTGTGGATTCAAAGTTATTTCCTTGAAATCACCACCATGACAAGAGGGATCTGTGTAACAATAAGTCTTTCTAGCCTCCTTCTGAATCTATCTGCTCTTCCAGCTGAGGATGGGATCTCACATCTGCTAACAATAGCATCAATTCATACAACTGTCTCCATAGTAAATACATGCTACACCAATGACTGTCCTTGCTTTCAGCAAAAGACCTACCATAGATCATGCCTCTTTGCAACTCCATGGCTTTCTCTGAGCCTTTCCTCTGAGCTCCACTCATTTTCTTCTATTCCACCACTGCAGCTGTTTGGGCTAGTAGTGGTTATAGCTGAGCCTGCACCAGAACTTGAGTGGATCTGTTACCTATGCTTTGGGTTCATAAGAGATTTAGACTGATGGAGAAGAAACAAGGGGAACAGATGAGAGTCCATCATTTCCTCTGAGAAAGAGTTTGGGTATTTTCCATTATTTTAAACCATCAAAAAAAATGCTGAGGATCAAACACCCAACTGGTCCACAGACAATCATTTAAATGTAAATCAGAATGCATCACTCTTTTCTGAAGAATCCTACAAACTTACCTGTCATACTACAATGAAAATGAAAGAAAAACTTATCACCATGGCCCAGGGAGTCTGTACATGCAAAAACTTTGCCTTGTGCAAAGTGCCTCATGTCTCCTGGAACTCCACAATCCATAGCAAATTCATTTAGCTCTTGAAAGACATTGCACTTTATCTCTTCTAGATCTTTATCCCAGGAGAATAGCCTGCTTAGACCCCTCTTCTGGAGGCGTCACATTAATGCTCATCACACTCTGTGATTTTCCATCATAGAAGTGATCAAATTTGATTATTCCATAATAGTTTATTTTTTTGTTGAATATTGTACATTTTCCCAAATAAATTCTCCATGGGGTTGTAAAAGCCAGGCTTTATGTCCTTCATGACTGGCACATAATAGAAAACACAGCTCTGAATCTATGAACAAGTTAATGATTGAATAAAAGTTTTCAGTACTAAATTCAACCTTATTTTCCAAAAATTAATTTCATGATTCCACTAAATCCTTTTAAAAACAGAGATGCAAGGAATTGTGAAATGTTATTTTTCTAGTCTCTGTCATTTCAGCCACAAATGATTTCATCCACTGAGCTTCGAGTTAGCCCCATCTTTCAAGTTCTGTCAGTGCCTTTCCTGCCCCAGAGTAAATCTGAAAAAGGACCCAAAGCCGTTTGCTTTGGTCTCTCAAATTGACTGGTAGAAGGTGCTCTATGTCTCCAACTCTTTTGGAACATCTTGAGACTCTCTCATTCTTTAATGCAGAGATCCACTGCCCAACCTTGGATCTCCATAGGCATGCACTGAAGAGTGCCCAAACTTTGCACATTCCCTTATGCCAGAGGCTTTATTACTCTTTAAATAAAGTTTTCTTCTGTTTATTGGAGAAAATTGAGATAGCACTTTAGAGAAGGCCAAGAAGAACAAAAATATTAAGTGGGAATAATTTCTTCTGAGCTTCCATGGGACTCTAAAAGGCATTACAGTGCAGTGCGCAGGCCAGGGATTTGGCATTTGGCACACATTTTTAAATTCATGCAGTACCAATGGTGCAAACTGTATTCAAAATTTGCCTTTTAAAGTTGAGCATGTCCTTATCTTTGAAGGAAAAAATACTATTAACATTTCAGGATGGTTTTGAAGATAAAATGAAGTAGCAAGGCATCCAGAAAAATATCTCACTCACACAAAACCTTTCACCCCATTTATGATCCTTCAAGCTTGCATCTCACCTTTAGTTTCAGAAAGAGTAAAGTCCTTTTGGGAAATTTCCATTCTGGCCCATTCAGTGACCCAACAGAAAAGGTCTCCAAAGTTGTGCAAGCAATACCTTCTTGATATTATTTCTAAAACCATTCAGAGAGAGAGGAAATAGTAATTTATGTTTGAAAGCTTCTGGAAAAAATTGCAAATGAAATTTTACTGTCCTGTGATTGGCCAACTTTATTAACAAGCTCTGTCTTTCCTCCCTCTTCTCAGTACTATACCAATGGTCACTCAGTGAAAGATCTTCCTAGTTCTTCTCATTAATGTCTGGAATCTAGGGAGACACAAGCTTTGCTTCCATTGTTAAGTACCAAACCAAATCAATGTTTTCCCTGAACTTCTTGTGACATAATGAAAAAATTTTTGATCTTCTTATCAGTACTTGACTTAAGTTGTCTTGTACAGATCCTCTGGAGTCATGGGAATGGAAGACAGGAGGGGCTCCTTGACCTATTGGTGTTCACATACTTACAAGAGAATAAACACCCAACAGGAGCTTTGGTGTGTGGTTATATGTTCTCCTTTTACTTTACATCTACTCCACTTGCCTCTGAAGTACTAACTGCCTTCCTCAGTTGTACTAAGGGAAAGCAACGCACCTTCTGTTACCTTCTGGTTTCCTTAATGATACTAATCTTGTAGTATATTGGAGGCCAACTGACTTTCCAAAGTTGGCCTCAGTTCTCATCCCAAAATCCCTTTTGTCATTTCTCCCTGCCACCACTAACAGAGTAAGTCTTATTCTCCCTCCATTGAATCTGGGCAGGACTATGACTCATAAGGAACACTGGAAGTGGTTCTGTATGGTATATAAGGTGAAGTTAGAAGAGGTAATGTAGTATCCACTTTATATTCTCACTTCTCGAGCCCTTCTGGGTCACAGCATGTAATATCCACTAACTCTGAGACCAATGTCATGAAGAAACCACATACAACTGATCTACTTAAAGCAGTCTAAATAAGTTTTCAAGTTAGAGCCAAGAAGAACTACCAGTGTGGAGGCTTCCACAGGTCTGCAGTCTGAGCTATCATCTGACTATACCTACATCCTAGAAACCAAGTGATACAGCCCTTCCGAGGTAATTGTGAACAAAATAAAGAGATTGTTTTATCTAAGTTTTAGGGCATCTTTGTAATACAGATTAATCCTGCATAAACACAATAGATTTCCCATTTTATCTGCTTACCTGTATAAATTCTGATTTCTTCATCTTATAAGGAAGAGTAAAATTCCGTAGAATTTTCATCTGAGCCTTCTATCAATCTCTTTCATACCTAGAATTAGAGTTTCATATTTGTTCTGCCATGGAGACATTTATTGTATATACAATGTGAAGATATGTTTATTGCAATATAGATTTAACAAGATAATAAGAAACATTTGTATATATTTTTATAGAATATTGCCTTTTTCATATTGAAAAGACTTCAGAAACCTGTGGAACACAGTTCTTTCAGTCTGCATAAAGTTGTGTTGTGTAGATTTAAACGCCTTTAGGTGGTGATATGTTTCAGCAGCAAGAGCTGATCATGAGCTTATTAAGATATATGGAATCCACCAAAGAGAGAATTTGGGTATGGAAATTCTTTTAATATGGGAGGGAGCAGGAAAAAAGCATCTCATGAAATGTCTTCATGTGTAATTAAGTGCAAGCTTTAGCAGGACGTTGGAGAGAGCCAAAAAATGCAAGAGAATTAATAGTATGTTTTGCATCAAAAATGTTGCCTAAAATCTCACACATCTGGAGAATAACTGTGCTCACCAGTGTCTTCATCCAGTGATTAGTTCATGGCTGAATGTGCTGTTGCAGGGCCAGCTGGAGCTACATCACTATTGACATCCCTGCAAGGGGGTGTTCTGGGCTGCAGTCCCTCCCTTCTCTCTCTGCTTCCTGACTGACATAGATTGAAAGCCTTTTTCTCCATCATGCTCTACTGTCATCTTATTTCTACCTTAGAGCCTGCTGGCCATGGACTAAAATCATGAGCCAAAATAAACCCTTTCTCTTTGATCTGTGAGCAATGGGTGTTTTGTACCAGCGATGTGAAAGTAACTAAGATCGAGGTTGAAAGTAGGAGACCTGTTACTATATTTTGCATCAAATATGTCCCTAAAAGACCCATGTGCTCAGAAACAGAGCTTATGGAAGGTGTTTCTGACATGGAGGCAATCATCTCATGGTGAGTTCATGGCTGTTATGCTGTCATGAGGAGCTCACCCACAAGAGGTAGGATGCTGAAAGCACAGCTTGGAAGGCAGACTTCTCTCTCTGGCTCTCCCCTGTGCACTCTGCTTCTTGGTTGCCATGAACTGGGCAGTTTTCTCTACCCTGTCTCCCACTGTCATGTGTGCATCTTAGACTCTGCTGACATGTACTATAAAGCAAGTCCAAAAGCATGCAACTAAATAAATCTTTCCTCCTTTGAGTTGCCTATATTAGGTATTTTTCTTGAAGTAATAAGAAAACAAACCAATATTCAGGGAAATAAAAGATTCTACAGAACTAATGTCCAGCTAAGTGCTGAAATCATTATTTCATCCTGAAGAAGAACCTAACTGAAGACCCTGGGACTCTGATGTGGAAAGTCAGAACTGTGGCTTGCTGTTCTTGTGGAAGCTGGCAATTCAGTGAAATCAGTGGGCACATGGCCCAGGACATGCATGCACAGTTAACACCAGCAAATCCCATCATAGTTCTAATTAGCCCTCACAGAATGAATACTCCTGTAAAAAATAAACAGATGTACATTATGGCAATATGGTTTTTATATTTTAAATTTGTTTCTTATAAAAATCTATTTTGTGGTATTTGAGGGAAGGGTCTACAGGATGTTCAGGGTCTCACTACTAGATCGGACTCTAGTGATCCACCTGTTTATAGCCTCTCAAGAGCTGGGATTACCAGCACATGACATTATGCCCACTCTCAATCACCATCTCAATGTGCCCTGGGGATAGGGCTGGCATGGCAGGCCTGGGGATCAAACCCAAGCCCCTGAGCTGGCTTGCAGGCACTTTACTGAGCTATTTGGCTGCCCCTAAAAATCATTTTTGGTGGCAAAGTTTAGTATCAATGACTATAGAAAAGTGGGAGAAAACCATTAAATAGAGAAAAAAAGATGAATTTAATACATGCCATGGAAAGCCTTCACTTAAATCCATATGAAATATGTAATAAATTGTGACAAGTAAGCAAAAAGCATCTTGGACATGCAAAGATTTTTACTAAAACTAGCTAACAGGTGTAACTCTCCATATTCTATTCATGTTTTGGAAATGAATTTCAGGGGTCATTTGTCACCTAAGAAGTCCTTGAATCACAAGGATTGCAAGGATTCTCTGTTCCTAACTAAGCCCCAGAATTCTATGTCAAAGAATAAAATAATTGTTAAACTTTCTATATTAACTTCAAGAATAATTTGTCACATATAAAGGGTTGAAATGGACAATAAGAAGCCAAATCTGACAAAAGCCATTGTTGAGATGTTCATCTTTTCTTTCCTCTGAGTGGTTCATGTTTGCCATGCTCATTCAAGCAAATTGATTGCACTTACTGCTTTAGGAACAGAATGTAAAGACATGACATAATGAAAGGAGTTGGGCTTGTGGGGTCCTGGCCTTGGTCTGCAATGGCTCTGTGTCATGAAGATAATGCAGAAGTACCTATGCCCAAGTATTATATTCACAAAAAACATGGCAGGAGCCAGTGAGCACTTACCAGAGTTCTCACTGGCTGATGGCTCAGTGTTGAAGATGGGTGGAAAGGATCCGCTGAGGCAACACAGTTGTGGATTTCAGCCCAAGGAGTACCTGCACAGAGGACTCAGTTCTCCCAGGAGCAGCTCCCTGTTCCACTGCCCCCTGTCACTTTTAAGCTCCTGTTCCTAGCTCCATCTTCTGGTCTTGGTTTTCCTTTCCCATGGCTAAAGGTCACTCTTCACAGTTGAATATCATTCAGTTTTCTTACTATTTAAAATTTGATCACAATTCCCCTTATGCTAAATGTCCCCAGAATTTTATTGTTTGTAACTGCTGCAACAACTCTGTAGGTTTCTTTGATATCCATTCAACAAAAGCACACCCATATTGAGACAGACTTATCTCTTTCACATGTCACCAGCTGCTGGAAATCCCTATTAGCATTCCTGGATGCTCCGCTGGAATCCTGATGGGATCATAGGTATCTGCCAAAGAGCACCCAGAAACTGTAACACGAGGCCAGCTGTATACCACCACTGCACTCTTTCTTTTCTAATCTTTTATTTTAATGCAATATGTATAGATAGATACTAATAAAGAAAATATAAAAGCACTCTTCTAGGAAAAATAATATTTTATAACAAAATTAAGGATACAGATTGTTAATACATCCTGTACTATTGTCTTAAAAGAAAGGACAGAATGTTACTTGGAGTACAAATCATTTTCCACTGCACCCAGCTATCCCTCTTCTAGGTATCTTTCCAAAAGAGCTAAAACCATGATATTATAGAAATGCATGAATAGCAGCTGATTTTTCTGAGAAAAAATTTCAACATCGTTCATTTAAACTTATATTGAGATCGTTGCTCATCTTGAGATTATTTTATTACTTGTAGAAACTTGAAATGTGAGTTTTGTTTTCAAACCAACAGTGAGATAGCTGGATTTCATTTCCTCTGAATTCCCCCAAATAATATGAAAAATTGTAAAGAAGTGGAAAATAGAGTTACTATAGGGCCCAGCAATTCTTGTTTTATATATGTATTCAAAGGAAGTCAAAGACATCTGGCAGAGATAGCTTGACATCCATGCTGGTTGTGGTATTATTCGCAGTAACCATGGTACGAAAAACAGCATACAAAAAGCTACATGAAGAACCGTGGTATATTTATACACTGGAATATTATTCATCCATAAAAAGGAAATTCTGTTATTTGCCAAATCTATAGAGGGAGCTATGCTAAGAGAAATATGCTAGGAACAGAAAAAAATACAAGCTTTTGCTTTCATATGGCTTCTAAAAATAGACAGTAGTATACAGATAGAAGGTGATAGTTTCTCAAAGCTACAGTACAAGTAAATGAAGCAGTAGCTACAGAGGATGGATGGGTTAGGGGAAAAATGGGGCACATGCATCAGAAGATACAAAGTAGCAGATGTGTAGGACGATCAAGTCTAACCATCTATTGTATAACATAATGGCTATGGTTAATATTATATTTTATTTAGGAATTTTGTTTAATGAATAGCTTTTAGCTGCTTGTGCAACACACATAGTAAAAGGGATAACTATCTGAGATGATGGATGTGGAATTTTATCACTGCATTTTATTTCATTAAAGTAGTGTGGAAATGTATCAAATGTATTCCTATGTGTACTGCAATACTTCATATTTCTTATATATAGAAAGTAGAACTTATTTAAAATTTTAAGAATTTTTGCCTATCTAAGGATATCAATGAAAAAGTAGATTTGCAAGCCACAGAGTAAGAAAGAAGCACTAATAGACTTATGAGAAGGTAGAGGAAGGAAAGGGAATAAAAAGGAATTAAGAGAGATGATGTTCATGTACCAACTTCCCATAGTGAATGTAATTATTATGTAATGTGAGCATGAGTAATTTAAATATAGTGAAAAAGAAAATTTTATGTGAAACTAGTGAAGCTTGATGGAAAGGACCTTAACAATTATGTTTCATAGAAAAATATATTCTTAAAAATCTTATAAAACAAAAGGCTTTTTCTATGAACTGTAACTGGCTATTAAAAAACCACTTTAGTCAAGGTATCTTAAAACTGTCTCATTGATATTTGTACTTCAATAAAATAAAATTTTAAAAAACACTTTAATTGCTTTTGCAATTAAATTAATTGCTTTTGCCTTTAGGTTAGGTGACATTCAACATATCTCAGTCTCTTTGAGGTATCCTAAAATGATTTTGAATTAGAGTACATTTAATTTGGGAAATATTCACGTTGTTCACCATCCTTTCTTTGTAACGCTGGTACTACTCTGAACCACATGTAGGAATAACTTCCAAGAATGCTTCTATTATTCCTTGTGATCATTCATTTTTCTTAATTTGTCTAATTTGTTGGCAAATAACTTCTCAGAAACATGACACAAAGGCCAATAGGGATGTGATATAGAATATTTAGCACTAAATTATGTGAGTAGAAGAAGAGAAACAAGAAATACATGCAAGGTTTTTAATACACTAAGCAGCAAGCTAATTTTTAGAACAATTTCTCTTCATTTAACTTGCATAATGTTAATCACTTACAAGTTCTTTCTTGTCATAAATGTCACAAATTGCAGAGGCAGATACTTTTTTCTTTGCTAATAGGAGTCATAAAAAATAGAATTTATTGGAATTCCTGCTTGTATTAAGCACAGCACAGGTTATTAATTCAAAGGGGGTTTTAGAATATTCATGATAAAAACTCTTAATTTTCTTGAAAAATTAGAGCGTTTTAATGGAAGAAGCTCAGTAAAGGTTGTTCAAAGCCATTTTAAAAGCTTACATTACATTAACAACCCTGAGTTGTGAAGCTCAGTAAGTAATGGAGCTGAAAGATACCTTTGTAAACTTTTACAACAAAATAAATGATGTGATCAACTATGCTCATGGCAATTAATTTTTCAAAGGATGTTGATATATGAAAAGAGAAAAGACTAATATCTACACAAAAATATGCATAAAAGCATTAAGAGAATATAAAATAGTCAAAAAATGTTGTTCTTATTTTTCTGAATGTCAATGTTTCCGCTTTTAACATATGCAACTAATTATAGTTTCTTTTATTCAATAAATATTTAGCTCTTTACAGACATAAGAAATGTTAAGTAGAAACTATGTTCACACTGAATAGTTAGCAAGGAAATCCAAATTATTATTATTATCTAAGGAGAATAAAAAGTAGTTTAAAAAATTAGAAACAATACAGAATGATACAGAACTTCACCAAAGAAACCAGTAGCAATTCAACAACGGTTGAGGAAATGAAAATTAAAGTGTAGGATGATAATATTACCCATAAAACAAAATGGTTAGAAATTAAAATTAATCACACCAAATGTTAACAGTGCTGTGAATTCCCAGGCACCACTTGATGCAAATGGAAATTAGATCACTCATTCTTGACAACTTGGAGTCATAGAGCTGAACACAAATGTGACCCCTGATTCCAAAATTTCTCTTATGGGTTTATACCTTATGGAAATGTGCTCCTGTGTTCTATGTAAGAAAAAGCATTTTTATATCAACACTTTTTGTGATTGATCATTATCGAAATTTCCTCCTATGTTTCCAATTTGTTGGCAAAGAATATGACAATATTTGTCATGGCTGGGTTTTTACAAGGGAAACAATACAACACAGAGCACATTTTATAAGATTGTTTTATAATCACTCAAAGAATCATATACAAAGAGTGCAGGAAATCTACCCACACAATAAAGACAGAATAAGGATCCAGCTGAGGGCTTGGATCCTAATATCCTGCATGAGTCTAGTTGAAAGAATAGGGCTCATGAAAAAGTCTTTCACAAGTCCAGTTGAAAGCTTCGAATGCACAACAATGTCTCATGCAGGTTGGCTTCATAGTTCTGCTCTGG
Source organism: Ctenomys sociabilis (assembly GCA_004027165.1). Lineage (NCBI taxonomy): Eukaryota > Metazoa > Chordata > Mammalia > Rodentia > Ctenomyidae > Ctenomys > Ctenomys sociabilis. The sequence goes on from PVKA01002217.1 coordinate 92,347, forward strand.
AAAGGCCCAGAAGTCAGTGTTGGAAGCTAGGAAATCTTTGCCAGTGGTATGATGGATCTATACTAGCAGGCTGAGGGATCTGAACTGAGGACAGGAAGCAATGCTCAATGGAAGAACCAGAGCTCCTCACAGAAGTACCACAGCCATACTCAGCAACAGCAAGGTCCCAAGCTCCTCCAGTGATGAGGAAAGCTGAGTTCCCATCAGGAAAATCAACACAACAAGCTTCTCCATGAGGCTGAGCAGTGCACTGTCTTGCCCTCTGGAGCCAAGAAGCAATGCTGAAAATGAGGACCAGAGCTCCCCTCGAATGAATCATAGTCAAACTCAGCAATGGTGCAGGTCCTGTGCTCTTCCTCCCACAAGAACAGCCAAGGGCCAGGGAGAAGGCTCAGTAGAATAAGCACTACCCTGGCAAGGGCAAGGGCCTGAGTTCAATCCCAGGTTACACACACACACACACACACACACACACACACACGTGCACACACACACACACACACAGCCAAATTCATCAGGGAAGCAGGCATGAAAAGGTCCTCCAGCAGAACAACCCAAGAGAACCTGCAGCTTCCAACAGCTCAAATGGATTCTCTAAACAGCTTCCCTACAACTTCTCAACAGCTTTTCCAATTCTGCCTCTGACACAGCTGGCAATAATCCTTAGGTACCAACCATACTAGGTCAATTCAGTTAGGCATAACGAGTTGCCCACCTATTTAACAATCCACTACAATATTAATCCATTTATTTAGCTGCATTTGCAATGGGTTTTCATTCATTCTAATTTTACATATTTCATTCTTTATACTGTTTGTCTTAGTTATTCTACTTAAATATTTGTAAATTATGTTGAGTTTTTAAAATAACAATTTTTCATTTTTATTTTGGTGGAACTGGGGATTGAACCCAGGCCCTTGAGCTTGCTGGGGAAGTGCTTATTTGATTGAGCCATCTCCCCAGCACCTAAAATAACAATTTTTCTAATTCATTCCATTATATAATTCAGTTCTTGCTATTATAATTATTACTTATTTCCTTATGATAAAAACTTATGTTTGATACATTACTTAGGAACAAATTTAGTTCATCTTCTTTGAAATGTATCAACTGTAAACATTTTTCTTAGTACTAATTTTGTTTTGTTTCATACATTTTGGTGTGTCATGGCTTTGTTTATTTTGAGATACTTTCTGTTTTCTCCTTTGATTTATTCTTGGTCTATTGTTCAAGAATTCATGGTTTAATTTTTGTATATTTGCATATTTTCCCATTTTTATTTTGCTACAAATTATATTTTATGCTTTTGTGGTTATAAGGGGTTCTTGATATGATTTCAATATTTTTAAATGTGAAAAGACTTGGTTTATGATACAACATGTAATTTGTCTTGGAAAACACTGCACATTTGAGAAGAATATGTAGCAAGTTTGCTATCTGTATGTTACTTAAATTTACTATATATTTTTCAAGTCTGGTTTCTCTTTGATTTCTTTCCAGATGATTGGTCTAGTATTGAAAGTGGGTTTTGAAGTCTCAAACTATTGTTTCAGAGAAATCTATTTTTCCTTTCTACTCTGTCAATGTTTGCTTTTCTATATTTAGGGCCTCTAATAATAACTGTCTTTATTTCATCAATCTGAGTCTTATTGAATTGGCTCTTTTATCATGTCATTATCTAATTTTCTAGTTCTTTTGATCTTTTTTCTGTTATTGCTCTTTCTCTTTGATTTCACGAGATTTTGTTGCAATATGATGTGATTATTTTCCTTTTATTGTTTTTGTGCCTACTAAAACTTTTTATTTGGAGTTACCAGTAGTCTTGCATAAAACTATAGTTATATGTCTTTGATGATAAGAATTTAAATTCCATATAGTAATTCTGTACTTTAACTTCTTGTCCCTCATTTGATAGTACTGATATCAAATTTAATTATTTTCATACTACATGTTCATTACAAATTTAGCAATTCAAATTATGTAAATTTGTTATAATTTTTCCTTTAATTTTTTACTGAGGTTAAAAAATGATTTACATGCTGCCATTGCAGTACTGCATTTTTCTATATTTGGCTTTGTAATTACATTTACTATTATATACTCTCCTATGTTCTTACGTTGCTGTTGAGAATGACTTTGTTTCAACTTGAAGAATTTCTTTTATCACTTTGTGTAAGGTAGATCTAGTAATGGACAAAACCCCAAGTTTTCTTGTTTATGAAATTCCTTATCTGCCATAATTTTCAATTAAAATCTTTTTGTTTTTTTGGTACCATATTTTTGTTTAGCTATATTTTTTCCAGACTTTTGCCTATGTCATCACATTTTAATCTCTCCAAGTTTTCAATTAAACAGCTACACTCTCTTAATTTACTGATAAGAGACATCTACTATACTAATGTCTGTAAGTATAATATCACGTATGCACCTTGTACGATACCAAAACATTATGAAAACAGTTTGCAATGTGTTAATTTTTCGAATCCGCCCTGTTAAGGTATGAAAAAAAACTTTTTATTTCATTCAATTTCTTTATTTTTTAATTTAATTTTTATTTTTTATTTTATTGGAGTACAAATATCAATGAGACAGTTTTAAGACACCTTAACAGGGCGGATTCGAAAAATTAAGTTTTCAGCTAAGAAATCCACTGACAGCCTTTTACATTTCCTCTGTATGTGATAAGTAGTTCTTCTCTTGCCATTTTCAAAGTTCATTTTGTCCCAAACCTCTCATATTTTGTTATAATTTATCTTCTTTTCTACCTCTTTTGGTTCTATATATTCGGGAAACTTTGAGCTTTCTGGATCTGAAGATTGTCTCCTTCAGGTACTGTGAAGTGCTACTCTACCATAAATAAGGATAAACTTGAGACATTTTACAGCACCTTGAAAACATTAATTTTAAGAAAAGTCAATTGCATACACATATTTAAATATCACATTGTTTCTCTTATGTGAGAAGCCCAAATGGTAAATAAGGACCAAACTAGAGGATAGCTATTGGGAAGTAGGAAGAGAATGTTAAAATAGGAAGGTAAACAAGGGAAAGGAGAGGGGGAAGGGAATAGAAATTTTAAAAATGGAAGGAAAACAATACCAACAAGGTTTTGTGAAGTAGAGCAGAAGAATAGGAAAAATAAATTAACATATATTATGTACAAGTACAAATTCCGTATGTTGAATGTGATCACTATGTATGTCAAAAGTGTAGCAATAAAATTAATTTTAAAAATTCTTTTTCTGTTTCTGTCTGTCTTATCTTTATGGAAAAACATACTTCAAATATTGATTGGCTTGATGATGATCAATAAATCTTATAGATTTCTTCATTGTTTTACATTCTTTTCCCTTTTTTATTGCTCTTATTAATTTAAAATAATTCATCTGTTTTTTGTATTTTAGTACAGCGTCTATGGGGTCTACAAGGTCTCACTGTGTAGATTGGACTTGTAGTGATCCAACTGTGTTCAGCCTCCCAAAGAGCTTGGATTACAGGAGTGCACCAACACACCCAGTCTCAATCACTGTCTCAGTGCACCCCAGGGCCAGGGCTGGCATAGCACACTGGGGATTGAACCCCAGACACTGCGTCAGCTTAAGCAGGTCATCTTTTTCATTTAGAATCTTCTTTTGAAACCATATCAATTGCAATTTATTTATTATAATACTTAGTTCAAAAGTTCTATTTGGGTCTTTCATATGGTTTATAATAATTCTTTGTTTCTTGTTGAACTAATTTTGCTTGTCTATTGGTTTTCCTGATTTTACTGTTTAATAAGCTGTATTATTCTGTAACTCACTGATGATGATTACTTGAATTCTTTTTTTTGTTTGTTTGCTTTTTTTTTTTTATTTAGCACAGTGTCTACAAGGTCTATAGGGTCTCATCATGTAGATCACACTCAGAGTGATTCTCCTGTTCTCAGCTCCTAAGGGCTAGTACTCGGATGTGCACCACCAGGCCCAGTCTCAGTCACCTGCTCAGTGTTCCCCGGGGGTGGTGCCTTCACACCACAGTAGGGATAGAACTCCAGCCTATTGCTTGAATTCTTATTAGGCTGTTCATAGATATGAATTTCTCTATAACTAGCTTCATTTTATTGCCTTGGAGGTATCATGTATCCTTGGTTATTTGTGAATGTCAGCACCTTAGGCTTCTTTCTGTGCATGTGAAAGAAAGATCAGTTCCTCTAGAGTTTTCAGACTTGCTTTGGCACAAAAAGCTTTCCAGCAGAAATTCTGGACAGGCCCATTGATAAGACCTGTGAATGTGACCTAGTAGTGGGTTAAATACCTGGGCAAGTCAGGTTCTGGGAGCCATAGACCTCCTCTAGAGATTGTCCTTAGGCGATTAGTCATGATGGCTTTCCAAATGTTTTGAGAAGGATGCAAAAGTGATGCTTTCAAGGATGGCACTCAAACCTGGGATAATTGTTGAGTCTGTCATAGGTTTTCTCACTTCAAATTACAAAACCTGTTATGGTCTCCTTCTTTCTATTCGCTTCCATTTTAAAATATTTTTAAAAGACAATACAGAATAGTAATATAAAGGTAAAGATTAGAAATGATACTGACAGTGTTTGTTATATTGCATACTGTTGTCTTCAGATTAGTTGTTCAGATGTTCTGATTATATTGAGTTCCTTTCATATGAAAATGCCATACAAACTACAGTGATAAATCAAAACTCAGTAAGGAAGAAATGATTATAGTTGAAAAATAGCTGCATATATATCCAATTTTAGATGTAGGAAATAGTACCATTATATCCATCATACCAGTGAAAATTTAAAAAATAATAAAAGTGTGCATAAAATTTGTTCTGCAGATCAATTGGAGTCATGAATTTATTAGTTGGTGTCATGAATTTGTACAATGTTAATTGGCCAGTAACTGGCAGTTAATATTTAGACTATAAATATGTTTAGATTGTTCACATCATAGTGTAATCTTTGAGACTCTGAGGAAATAACACAAAATCCATAAGAATGTATTTTTAAATATTCATTACATTATTATAAAAACAAATTTGAAAAGCAAATCTCTAACATATGGGAATAATACCTTCTAGTACATTTTAATGATATTTTATTTATCTATTAAAATTATTTTAAAGATTTCAGTATATGGTGTAATACAGAAGGTCAAGTTAAAAAAACATAAAATCTCATGAATATTAATACAAATATACACTTTATCTACATAGAAGTTATACATTTTATGTAGAGATGAAAAGAATCAAGTTTCTTTTGATATTATTTCATTTTGAAAAATTTTTCCAGGCATACAAATCTATATCAAAAATAACACATGTATTTATATGAAAAGGAATATGCTTATTATATCATTAAGCAAAGCAACCTATAATTTCTCAAGTGTTATTATTCAGCTCTTTGTTTAGAGACAGAAGCTAGGGCTACCTGATTGGGTAGTACTTTCACCCTTTTTTTCTGATTTACCCTCATACTATTAATAAAAACAATTGTACTGGAAGGCAAATACTAGATTAAAACCAGTGGTTTTTATGTCTCACACTAGCCCTGTACATGGCCTTCATAACCCTATAATAGAACATTTCTGGGCCAGCAAGATAGCTCAGCAAACTAAGCACCTGCTTTGGCCAGCATAAGGACTATGACAGGGTCTGGGCATGATGGTGCACGCCTGTAATCTTACCACTGGGGAGGCTGAAAACAGGAGGATCACTATGAGTATAATTTACACAGTGAGACCCTGTACCAAATACACACACACACACACACACACACACACACACACACATACACACACACAAATCGCTAGATCCCAGAACCTAGGACTTAGACATGAACCCAAAAACAAACAAACAAATACAAAAGTAGTGGGGAGATACAGTCTGAATACACCATCCAGAAGCATCTCTTGAAGGAAAGTCTACCCTCCAAAGGATATGGTATGTGAGGCACCCACTGTCTTGCAGGTAGAAGTTCACTTGGCTTCCAATCCGTGAAACATAAGGGTTAAGTTTCTGTAACTCATTCTTGAAAAGTAGCAGTCATCAACTCACCATTCTTGAGTTAGTTTTGAATAAAAGTAATTAGAGATAATATTTGTATGGAAGAATGGAAAAGGAAGAAATCAGGGATAAGATCCTCCTCTGGATCAAGTTGGTGAGAGTTTGTGTCTGAAATCACGCCACTGAGGAAAAGTGACCATGGTCCTACATTATTTTCTCCTAGTTGTAGCTTTCAAAAAGTTACACTCTCTTTGAATGAGTATGTAAAAGTATCTTCCCTGTTATTTCACTCATGTTCATCAAAATTGGGTGCGGGAGAAGTGTACAATATCCTACCAGTGTTCAAGCCAATGTAAGAAAAAGTCTTATTTTTTCTGCCATCTTGATGTCTGCAAGGTGACTTTAACCTCTTGCAAACCACACAGAAGTGATTCCACCAGTGAATATGATCTTATTCACTTTATTTATGTCCTAACTGCCGTGAGCGATTTGGGTGATGACCGCTCTGGCTTCTTTTTTTTTTTTTTTTTTTTTTTTGTGGAACCGGGAATTGAACTCAGTCCTTTGTGCCTACCAGGGAAGTGCTTATTCCACTGAGCCATCTCCGTGGCCCTCCGCTCTGGCTTCTTTATGCTGAAACGGGTAGTAGTTGTGAACCGGCAGTCAGATATATTCCTCAGAGGTTCTATCTAAGGGCCCTCAACAGATGACGGACATTTTTATTACAGCTTTGAACCTGGAGAAGACAAAGGCAAGGAAACAATTGAGAATGTATGGGGTCAAATAATAATAATATCAACAAGATGACTATGAAAAAGACAAGTTAGATATCTCTTAAATGTGGGGTTTAATCTCTTTTTTTATTTTTCATGCCCATTTTGTATAGTTTCAAACAAACTGGCATTTTTATTATTATTGGGGCACATGAATTGCCAGAAATAGGGAAAACGCCAAGTATTTTCCAGTTGGCAAGTACGGCCACTGGGTGCGTATTGACAAAACTGTATAAGAATCTATTGAAAGTTTTACAAGCTTTTTCTTCATATTGGCAGTTAACATGGGTTCTCTCAGGTTGAGAGGGAAGACCCATAACCACCTCAGTCTTAAACTTCCTCTGACTTCATCATAAAAACTTTTTTTTCTTTCTTTGACTGTTTTGGACATTTTTTGTTTGAAGTGTCTCTTTATCTCTGTCTGGATCCAGGAAGGCATAACTTTTTTCCTGTTTCTTGGGTTGGCCTTCGTTCCTGTAGGCTGCTAGTATCACCATTTTTATTTTCCATCTATAATTTCATTTTCTATCCTTTTTACTGAGACACCTTTTGAGCAATTTTTATCAACTTAGACAAATTTATTTTTGCAAACCCTCTTTACCTCTGTAGCTCATGTCAGATGCTGAGGTCCACTGAACAACATATAGACAAAATCTGGTGGATGTCAGTTAAAGGAATCTTAATTTAGCATATTGTTATAGATTTTACTTGCATGATTATCTGGGTTTTGGTATCTTCTAGAAAAGAACAAATTTTTTGAGAAATTGGAGCACATATAATCAAACCATTTGAGCTAACAAGTACATTTATAAACTTTTTTGAAACTTAGCAATAGTAACACACATACCTTCTTCAGGTTCATGTTAGCACAAGAAGCTGGTCCTGAATCCTATGAGCTGACTGAGATGTCTGATACCTTCACATGTGGCAGAACAGGATCCCTCCATGAAGGCATATTCTTGAGCTTCCACTTCTAGTTTTTCTCTAGTTATCAGAAGATGCATAGGTACACCATGAAGCTCCCATGATAGCTTTTCTCACCTATGTTCTTCCTACCATGACTGGCCAGATTTCCACTCGATGGCTTCTCACATCTGCTTCTAACTTCATTCATGATATTTGTTTTTGGAATTTAGAACTAAATTTTGAAGATTAGTAAACAATCATAAGTTTTGTGAATAAAGAGCGTCATTGTGGGTTGCATGCTACAACTGGACAGACATTTCCTTGTATTACCTTTTATTCAATAGAGGTGAACAAGTTAGAACTGTTATTTCACTCATGATCACCATAATTGGGTGCAGTAAGAAGTGTGCAATATCCTTCGAGTGTTCAAGCCAATGTAAGAAGAAATCTTTTTTCTGCCATCTTGATGTCTGTAAAGTGACTTCAGAATTGATCTTTGTTAGACAGTCTTCTACACTATGCCCAACTCCCATAAGATATGTGCTTGCCTTATCCCTTGAGCCTGTTTCTTGCCTTTTGGCTTTTCTCTAGTTTTTAATTATTCAACCTTGAGTAAGTGCTAGCTGATCCCATAAACTAACATTCTCATATTAACCATCAATTAATATGGAAGTTGATAAAATAAACAACAATGATGGGGCCCCCAGATAAATAAGCCTGTTGAGTAGAGATTTAATTGCTAAGCCTAGAATTCTCACAGATTGAGAGAATAGGGAACCAAACCAAAGGTTATATTATGTTAACATTTTAGGTAAAAGCAAGAATGGCAGTGGAGTTGAAAACAGAAAGCTTTTGCAATGCCAGTACAGACACCTCAGGAAAGCATAATAAATTTATGTGTTCAGTTTAGATTTAAAGTTAAGAAAAATTGGGAAGGTAAGATATTCATCATATTTCATAGGCCTAGCTACTCCTTATATAAGTAGAAAATGTTTGTCATGATTAATGGACCAATATTGTCAGTTTTTTCTTAATAAAAGTTCATCGTTTACTCAGATTTCCCAAGTTTTTAATCTAATGTCCTTGCTCTGTTGCAGGATCTCACATGACTTCTGACGAATTATTCTCTTATCTCTTAGCACTTCCCTGACCAAGGTAGTTTCTCAGTTCATTGTTTTTAAAGAAGTTGGCCATTTGAAGAGTAGTATTCAGGTATTTTTGTAAATTGTCCCTTATATGGAATTTGTGTAATGGTTTTCTCATGAGTACAATAGAGTTATATATTTTAGAAGGGAAGAAAGAGCAAAATACCACTCATCCAAAAGATCATAACTATGCACAGGATTTATTTGCATTGTTTTTGATGCTCATCACTTTGGCTGAGATAGTAGTTTCAGCCTTACCCATGCACAGTTAGTAATACAGCCTACCCATCATTCTGTACTCTTTGAAAAGAAATCACTATTCAAACCCACACTTAAAAAGGGGGAAGTTAGGTTCTATTTTGTTACTTGGATTATCTACATAAACTTTTTGAATTTTTCTCCCCTCTGCACATAAATATGAAATAATTAACTGATATGGATGTTTTAGTTACTTTTTACTCATCAGTGGGACAAATACCCAACACTCAAAATGAGAGAAACAAAGGTCTATCTATCTCGGTTACTGGAGGTTTCAAGACATTGGAGGAGAGGCTGGGATGCTGCTGTGTCCAGAGTAACCCTCTCCACATCTCTAAGAAAGCACAGGCTAGCCAGTTTAATGGTTCATGCCTCTCTGGCCCTGTCCCTCAGGTCCCAACCTGGTCCTCTGGCCCTGCCCCTCAAGCCACTCCCTGCTCCTCCAACCCCTTCTGCCCCATAACTTACATGAGGCTTTGTGGGGACAACTAGACACAAACCATAACAGTGGATAAAATTATTACAAGTGTAGACTCATATAAGGATAAAATCATAGATGTTTATTTCACACATCAAGTCATAATACAGTGATGCTTTGTTTTGCTTCTCAAATGATTTAACACATCTTGATTACTGGAAGCTCTTTCTTTCACTTTACGTGCCCTTTGATGTACCACCATCTATTCCATGACCACATGGTCATCCCAGACCTACTGGTCAATCCCCTTACCTCTCAGTAACCTTTCATTTCAACAGTGAGAAGCTTTGTTTCTCCCATCAGCCATACTTTTATTTGTTTGGTTCCAGTCCTCATATGGAACAGTTTTATTCTTGCTAAGCTGTACCACTACAGGAAAAATATATCAACTAGTATAGCATATTCATACACAATTTCTTTGACATTTAATCTTATAGTATTATAGCTTCCACTCATTTCAAAAGTTATTTATGGCAAGAGGCTCTCTTTTCCATTTCCTCTTGTGAGACAGTTGCGTGGATTTGTAATATTCTTGGATGATGTTGTCATCACCTGAATTGCATGCCGGTGTCCCTCAAGCTCATAACTCTTTTTATAAGTGTGCACATATTAAGATTCATTCTTTGTGTGACATAATGCTGTGGATTTGGATAAATGCATAATCTAGCAGACTCATCATTTTGGCCTCCAAATAATTTCATGGTCCTAAAAGTTCCCCTGTACCTCATTTCTGAAAAAGAAGTAATGACTAAGTGCTCACATGTCTAGAATTTTGTTTTTGCTAGAATGATGTATGAGTGGACAGCTGCAGCATTTTCAAAAACTCATCCACGGCTTTGCATGGCTTTAATTTTGCATTAGTAAATGACTGGCATTGCATTTGGTGGATATACCATAGTCCATGTATTCATTCATCAATTCAAGGCCACCTTAGCTGTTTCCAGTTCTTGGAGACATGAGTAAGGCTCGGTCAATATTTGTATTTTGGTATTTTTGTGGCTAAGTTTCCATCTCAATTAAGTAAAACCTTTACAAAAGATTATCCTATTAGACAGCAATACTGTATTTAACTTTACAAGAAACTGCCAAACCCTGTTCCAAAATGTCTCAGTCTTTTTGCACCCTGCCCAAACATGAGATTTCCTCTTGATTCAGATTCTTCACAGCATTTAATACTTAAAGTTTTTGTTTGTTTTTGTTTCAGTTTTAATAGGGGTACACTGGCACCTTGTTGCTTTTACTTGTTAATAAGTCAAACATGACATTGGACATATTTTTATGAGTTTATTTGCCATCTTAATATATATTATTTATTAAGCATCAGCTCATATCTTTACTTATTTTTAATTGAGTTGTTTTCATATTGTTATTAGGTTCTTCACATATTCTGACCATATTACTTATTAGATAAGTGTTGCAAATATTTTTTCCAGTCTGTGATGTGTTTTCATTTTCTTAACAGCAAATTTCACATCCTGAAAATTTCTTTATATTTTAACAAAGTCCAAATCCCAGGGTAGTGTTTCCTGTGTTATTTACAGTTGAGGGGCAAAGCCAAGGTCATACAAACTTTCTCAGCAATTTTAATAAAGCTTTATATTAAGATCTAAATATGGCACTAAAACAATCTTCAGTCTATAGCTACAGTCATTATAGAGTAAAATCTTTAAGATACAGAGGTAGAAAAAGAGTTAATGAACAAAAACCAACTTTGCACCTCAGCAAAAATCAGCAACAGAGTGAGCATAAAATCCACAAACTGGGGAAAAAATTCAGCCATTCTGTCCTTCAGACTTCTCTCTAGAACTTACAAATAACTTTTAAAAATCAGGCTCCCCAGATTGAAAGACCCAAATATTTTCTCCTTTCCCTCACCTTTGTTGAAAAAAAATTGGCCTCTGAGATGAACATACACTTCCTAGATACAAAAGTAGAAATGACAAATACATATATGAAGAAAACAGTCAACATCACTGGCTATTCAGGGAATGAAAATTAAAACATCACTGAGATTCCATCTCACAGCAGAATGAACGGCTATCATCAAGAATTCAATCAACAACAAATATGGGAGGGATTGTATGGAGAAAGGAATACTTCTTTACTGTTGGGGGGAATGTAGGCTGGCACAACCACTGTGGAAATCAGCATAGAGATTCCTTAAAAAACTAGCAATAGAGGTCCCACTGAACTCAGCTGTTCTTCTCCTGGTATTTTTTTTTTAGAAGAAATGAAAACATCATAATCATAGCTATGTATGTGTACTCATGTTTGTAGCAGCACAGTTTGTCATAGCTGAATCTTGGAAACAACCCAAATGCCCAACTAATGAAAGACAGATAAAAAGATGTAACATTTTACACAATGGAATATTTCTCAGCTTTTAACAAATGATAAAGTTGTGGCTTTTACAGATAAACTGATGCAACTGGATACCCCAGTCATAGGTGAAGTAAATTAGACTCATATGCATATATATTGGGTTATTCTTCCTAGTGTAAAAATCAGAAAGAATAAATAAAACCTGAAAGGTATGATAGATACTGTGAAATGGAAAGAATCGGTTCAAAGGTAAAGAAGATCTTGGATGAGGAAAAGGAGGAATAAAAGAAAGAAAGAAGGAGAAAGATATATTGATGGATATATACGGGATAGCCTGGATAATTGTACTGCTGATTTCTGCTAGTCTATTGAAGGGAGCAGTTAATATTTTTCTCTTCTCTGTTTTGATGTCTTATAACTTTTTAGACCCATGTTGCATGCTTACATCTGGTAATGTAAACAACTAATTTAGAGACAACATTATGAAATATAACAACTACTACTGAATTCCTCAATTTATTTAGTGAAATTTTGTCAATATCTAGTATGTTTTTTTAAAATTACTTTTATTTTATTTAAAAAAGAAAAATACATTCTCAACAGCCTAGTGGCTACCATTTCTCTTCCTACAATATTCTCCATGAAAAGGAATATTATACCTCAAAAATCATACTCAAAGAATCTAAAATTCATATTCTTGTATTTATAAATAGTCACACATTTAAACTATAAGATACAATTATTATTGCTTTGGAGATGATATGGCCTGCAAAGACTAAAACATTTATGGTCCAGGCTTTTCTGGAACCTGGTATGGAATATTGCCCACTTCCTAACCTCCCTCCATCACCATTTACATTGTACAGTAAAGCTCCCTTTTGCCTTATATAAGGCTATTCACACAGTTTGAAGTTTACATGCAATATATGATCACCACGTGCATATTATATAAGTAGGCTTTACCTTTACCATTGAAAATTGTCTTTCTCCTTGGATGCAGTAGAAATTAAAGTTTTTAAAAGCTGGATCTTGATTAGATTCCTTCATATTTCAAAGAATACTGTGCCCTTGTGAGATTGCATTACAATGATATCTTTATCGTATATCAGGTGTATGAGCCCATTTCTGAGTGTCCTGTTCTATCCTTTTCTGGATCTATCCTTATTAAAAACTGCAGTTTTAATTACCATGACATTATACTCATACTTGCTATCTCATAAACTAATTGTTCCAACTTCATCTACTACTTCAAAACTATTTTTGAAGGGCTGAAAAGATAACTCAGAAGCCTAAGTGCCTGCCTGTCCCAAGTTTGATTCTCTATACTGGGGGGGGGGGGGAAATATATATATATATATATATATATATATATATATATATATATATATATATATATATATATATATATATTAACATAAGTTTCAGAGTCTACTGTCAATTTCCACTGAAGAAATTGATTATTTTTATCTTTGTAGAAAGCACAGCACCAAACAGGTAATATTTGAACCTGCTGTTGAGACCTGTGCATGCCCAAGTGAGCTTGTCAGGCCGTGCACAAGAACATGTAAGGTGTTGTGCCCAGGCCTGAGACTGAGGTTGCAAAATGCCACAGGCTTGTTTCTACTAGTTGTGGCTGATCCTTCTGAGGGCATACTTCCTGTTATGTTCCAGAAAAGCCTCATGGAGTCAAAGGCTTCATGGTCAGTTGCAAGAACTGCAAGCCAGGTTCCAGACCCTTCACGTTTCTTCCCCACCTCTTCTTTCCTTACACAGTTTCCTATACAGTCCATTCAGTGTTGTGGGTAACTTCTGTGGGAAGTGTGTTGTTCACCTGGGGAACCCAGGCATTTTCTTTGCCCTTGCTTTCCTCTGTGGGGAAAACTGGGTTGAGAGGCCCTCTCTCAGCATCACATGGTGCTATATTAAAATGGGGTGATCTGAATATTAGGCAATGGAGCCTCTTACCTGTGCTCTTCAACACATCTGCTCTATGATGTTTTGTTTCAACACTGCTGGATTCATTGCTAGACTCTCGCACTACCATGCAGTTACTCTGGTTCATCTGAGGTTGTCAAAACTGGGGCTCTTTCTTAAAAAAATACATGGTTTTGCTATGCGCTTTGGGTTGGCTCTGTGCTCACTTTTGTAGCCCCCAGGCTGGTCTTGGACTTGCAGGGGTCCTCCTACCTCAGCCTCCCCAGTGCTGGGGTTATAGTTATGCACCACCATGTCTGGTTTCAGCACCAAGGTATCTTTCCGAGCTCCAAAGTGGGGCTTCTATGAAGGCACAAAACTTGATCTTCCTTCACCTCCAAACATCACTATATTGTGTCTTATAAACATTTTCATGGGGGCTGGGGAGATGGCTCAGTGGAATAAGTGCTTTCCTGGCAAGCGCAAGGGCCTGAGTTCAATCCCCGGTTCCGCCAAAAAAAAAAAAAAAAAAAAAAACATTTTCATGCCTACAAAATGCTATAGCGCTGTTGATTTTTTTATTTGTGATACTGATATGTGATCTTTTTCTAGTTTTTCATGTTCGTTTTACTGCAAGTATTCAATTTAATGATGTTTTCAGTTCTTTTGGAAAAATATCTAGAAACTGAATAGCTAGATTGAATGGAAATTCTAATTCTAGATTTGGGGGGAGGGTTGTTTCCAGTGTATTATGTGCACCTGTGTTTATAGCAGCACAGTTTGCCATTACTAAATCTTGGAAACAACTAAAATGCCTATCACCTGAGAAGTGGATAAAAGAGATGTAATTTTATACAATGGAATAGTACTTAGCATAAACACAATCTTGACCTTTTATAGGTAAATGGAAACATCTAGAGGCTATACTCGTAAGTGAAATAAATCAGACCCACATGTATAAATATTGTATGATCTCCCTCGTGTAAGAACCTGAAAGAATAAATAAGATCTGAAAGGAATAATAGACATAGTAAAATGGAAAGAAACTGAAGAAAGGTAATAAATAATAAAGGAAAAAGGGGAAAAGATAGTGAAATCACGCAAGTATATATTCAGGATAGCTGAAATGATTGTAGTATTCATTTCCGCCAGTTTTTTGAAAGTAACAGTTAATGTTTAAAATTTTCATGCTGACTAATTCCACAGGCTAATATCTTTATTCTGAGCAACTTAAAGACAGCAAAATACAAAGAAAAACCACTGTTGAATACTTCTTATCTTATTCTCCAAAATGTGTACCATTTCCAGTATTTTATCAATGAGTATTCTCTCTTCAAAATAAATTTTAAAAAATTAGAAAGTAAAATAGGACAAGTAAAAAATTAAAGTTGATGGAAAGTAACCATTGATGTTTAATTATTTGATGAATTTTGCACACCCATATTTAATCTGAGCAAGAGATTTGACAATGAAAATACATAACATAACAACCATTGTTACATTTTTATTCTTATTTTGAAACTGTGTACCATCTGTACTATCACTTGTTTCTATGCTTTGATTTTCATTTCTGCTATTTGATTTTACTCTTTAAAATACAATTTTAAAAAATTGAACAAAAAGGTCGACTTCAATGTTGTCAAAGAACATCCTCTGTATAATTTCAATATTTTGAAATTTACTTTTTTCTATACATATCTTTGTTTGTGTTTCAATTTGTATATTTACTACTGACTCATGACATTAAGGCCCATCATATCATGTATTTTGAAAAGATTCCTGTGCACAAAAGAAAATATACTTCAAACTTATATAAGCCTATATTACTAATCTTATTAGGTGAGAAGAAATGGGTGTTATCATTTTTAATTGAACAATGTTTAATAAGTATTATCATTTAAAAAAGTAGAAATCTAGGCCAGAAGACGTTCTATTTTTGGAACTGGTTGTTGTTCTGCCTTTTCTTCTTAGTGTCATTCTTTGAGGTTGAGTCTTCTTTTGATTCCATTTAAAATTTGTACTTTGACTTTGGTTGCAACATTATTTTACCATAATATGCTTTAACTGTAGATTTCTTTGTACTGATTTTGCTTATAGTTTACGTTTGGTCTTGCTAGGTTTTATTAGACTTTATTAAATTCTGAGCATGAAATGCCTAGCATCTTACCTGCCCTTCTCTTTCTCCCTTTCCCTTTCCTTTGAGATTACAATTGCATATATTCAAGGTTTATTGTCACATTCTGCTTCTTCTGTATGTATTTCTGTTTGTGTTTCAATTTGCACATTTACTACTGACTCACATTTTTGGTTAGCTATTGATTGATTCTGTTATAACCAAATTGCCATTGAACCCATCTGTTGAAATTAATTTTATTCTAGAATTTCCACTGAACATTTTTGAATAGACTCTGGTTTTGCAGTGAAATTCTTCAAGTATTTTCTTGACTACATGAACTAAAGCTTTTAAAGTATAACTGTCAGTTTCAAATTCTGGAGTTGTATTGTGTATCTATAGTTTTATTAGATTAAGGCTGCATCCAATTTCTCTTTTTTCTATTGACTTTGGGTCATCCAATCACTTTTTATAACATGTTTAGTTTTATTGTATTTTTTAATATAGAGGCTTTGGATGATTTATATCCCTCCAGATAGAATTGGATTTTCCTCTGACAGACACCATGGGAAAATCACTTTGACTTAATCAGAAATTAAGATGTCGTGGGTTTATGATTCAGATTTTGTGAGGATCAGCCTAGTTTCAGTTTGCTGTTATGCTCAGAAGCAGTCATTGAAGGTCTCAAGGAAATGTCTGTGCTATTTACAAGATATCTCCCCTCCTCGGGCAGGCAAATATTCTCTCTCTCTCTCTCTCTCTCTCTCTCTCTCTCTCTCTCTCTGTCTGTGTGTGTGTGTGTGTGTGTGTGTGTGTGTGTGTCTCTGTCTGTCTCTATCTCTCTCCCATCTCTTTGCAAAGATCTTGGAATTCCTTAAATTTGTGCTTCATTTTGCTATCTCTTACATTTTTCTCCTATAATAGAAATCAACACCTCCTTCAGAGAAAAATTCATGTGGAATGTTTGGCTTGCTCTCCCATACTATCCTCTCTAAGATTTTGAATCCTCAAACCTACTCATTTCTATAAAGTTCAAGACGTGGATAAGTTAATCAAAGTATAATCGAGTGTCAAATTATTCCTCAATCAGAGTCAAGGAGGGAAAGCACAATGGATGGGAGAGTTTCTGGAGAGAATTTAATATGAGCAAGAAGTTACTGAAGCATGACGAAACCAAGCAGAAATGAGCAGGCAAAGCAGAGATTAGCAAATGAAAAGCTAGTACTCCTTGGAAGTCTAGGAGAACAAATTGAAGAGATGTTTCAGAGGCCAGGAGCCACCTCTACCAGGTGGAAGCCAGAATCAGAAACGAGGGTGTTGACCCCAGAGAGCCAATGGAGATGGAGCCTGTGCTAAGAGGGGAAAGAAACATGATTCATTCCCCAAATACTTCTCATTCACTGCCAGTGTCCTTGTTTGAATAAACCTGACTGGTAGATGAGGGAAGAACCTGAGATATGTAAAATCAGCCTTCTTTGTGTAAAGCAGAAGAAAGGACATTGAATCTACCAAAGAGCAGAAGGCAAATAACACATGATTTGAAAGGTCCTTTTGGACCCAGGTGGAAGGCTACAGCGGGAAGATCATTACAACTGAAGAGCCCTACATCCCATTATCTATGTTAGACAAAAAGTTAAAGAAAGCTTAAAAATGGCTTTGCTGGTTCAAAAGTTTTCCTACCTAATCAAGCACAAAACAACTGTACACTAAAGACACCATTTTAGCAGAGGTTATTTCGTGGGACCTGACCAAGATATTTTAGAATAGAATGGAATGGCATGGGACAGAATAGTACCTTAGTGGCAGCACAACACAGAGAAACTGTGGGAGAAAGTATTTGCTCAGAAAGTTTTAAAACTTAGCTGTGTAGGTGAGTTATTTAAAGTTGGTTTCATTCCACTGAAGAGGAAGCAGACAAAGATAATTTCATTTAAGAATAGCAAGTCAAGACCTTTTGAAGAACAGAGAGAGAAGAAAGAAGATTAAATGCTCTTGGAAAAAATTGTAAAGTGGCAAGTGAAATGCAAATTTTAAATATTCCCCAGCTAGTCAATAAATCCCTACAAATGGGTGGATTGTTCATCAGAATTGAAATAAGCCCTTGAACTTTGATTTTCATTATTCTGGGTGCATGCTGTTTAAAGAATCTTTAAATTTAGGCCATCACCTGTGTTGTGAAACATCTGACAGAAGAAACAAATTACCTCCTCATGGACTTCTCCCTGCTTCCTTCATCTTTTTCTTATTCAAAATGAAGACAGCAATGACCCCCTCCCTGGGTCTTCATCAAGTGTTTTTGGCTGGGAAAAGTGTCTCTATTCAAAAGAAGGGTTTAATTTCTGCGAAGCCAATTTTTGTTGTTTTGATTAGGCAATTTTGTGATAAAAGGAGTAGGTGCTGCTTCTGAGTGGAGCCAGCTGTGTCTTCTTTGTTTGTGGCAGAGATATTTAGGAAGGCAGCCCAGGAAACTGATGACTGGGCTTAGGAGGTCGGTGGCATGGAGGGCCCAGTGCTCTCCTTGGACCCAAAACTGTGATTGCTACCATTACTGACAAGAGGGCTCATTGTGATCATTTTCCTATTTTTTAAAGATTAAACAATTGGGACCTTTTGGGTAAGGCTGGGAAAGGCAAATCATGTTTAAAACAAGGGGTACTGACCTGCAATTCCTAAGAGGTCAGAGTTGGGGAAGCTGGTGTGAAACACTGCTTAATTTGATTATTTGATAAATCCACCAGGACCTGGTCTTTTCTACTCTGTTCCTGTACTTGAAGCTTCTTTTCATGGCCTTGGAATAAATGGAGGGCCTCTGACTCACAAAGAACTTCGGCTGGTACTGGGACTCATTCGCTCTTTTGACTTCAGCTTACTGGAGGAGAAAATGACAAGGGTCCCTTTCTCGGGATACTTTTCAAAATCTTTTGAACTCATCATGGTAGCCTGGTAGCTGATTTGACAGGGGTCACATCCTCCACAGAGCTCCACGCAAAGTAAATGGGTCGAGAAAGGAGGTGGAAAGCATATTCTTTGGAGGGAAATGAAAATATTTTAAGAAAGAGACCATGGAAATGAAGGTGGTTGATGCACACAAGGTGAAAATGAATGTGAATACCTGCGTGGCATGGAAGTCAGTCTCCCTCAGCTGTGGTGTAACGTCTTCCTGAAGTCAGATGGGATTTTTGTGTATTCCTCCAGTTCTTCCTTAGGATATATTTGTGTGTCTTAAGTAGCCTTAGAAAAACTGTGGAGAATATTTCTGACCTCAAAGGCAGAGAAATGTGAATGTCACTATACACTGCTTGGTACTATGACTTGTTTTTGAAAACGTTAATTTCTTCTGCGATCAAACACTCTCCCCTTGAGCTTTACTAGGGGAATGCATATGCTAATTAGCTCAATTTAATCATTCTTCAATGCATACCTGTACTGAGCATCTTGTTGCACAAGGTAAATATATACAATTGTCAATTTGCTGTGTATATGACTCACACATTTGTAATTCTAATATTTTTTGACTGTCTGTACATGCAGGACCCTAAAAGAAAATATTGCCAACAAAATTAAACACCCCTTTAGAATTCTCCCAGTAATTTTCCTTTCTTGTTTTCCAGATTTTTTTAATTCCACTTCTATGCATTTGTCCTCATTTCAGCTAAAACTTGTATGAATACCAAAGAAACATCCATTATTATTAAAAGGAATAATGTGGAAAATAAGAGAAAATGTAATGGGAGATAAATCCCTGAAGACTGAAAAATACTATCATCTGCTAATCAGAAAGCCATTCTGATTATGAGGTACATAAGTTAACCTCTTGTTTTTTTTTATTTTAAAGAGAATTTAAGAAACAATAAAATAATACAGAATTTGAAAATAGATGGCAGGAAATGAACAAAAGTTGTTATTTTTGCATATTGTTACCTTCAGAGTAGCTGTTCAGATTACAAAATATAGGTATTCAAAATTGATCTAGGCATTAACTGTTTCTTTCAATAAACCAATAGAAATTAACAGTACAATTACCTTAGCTATTATCTATGTATCTATGTATCTATCTATCTATCGATCGATCTATATCACCTTCCTTCTTTCTTTCCATTTTTTTGTTTTTCCCCATCCCAATTGTTCTTTCTTTCTGAGGAACTTTTTCCCCTTTCACGTTATCTATTGTAAGAAACTGAGTTAGCTCCTTGTAAACTTGGCAGGATTTTAAAAATACTTTACCTTGAAAACTGTCCTCCTGCATTAGTATTTATCTAGTTCTTGTGGCCATTTGAGATACTTGGGTAATTAAAAATAGATGCAAGTCAATTTGGTTCTGGAAATTAAGATGCAATATCTCCCCCTGTGAGCCTACCAGCATAGCGAAGTAACCTCTGTGGTGCACCGTTGTTAAATCAGACTAGAGGAGTTAGGCTCCTTGTCAAATTACAATAAAGTCTCCATTCTCTCCTTAGTCCTCTCTCTTCCATCAGTATGATAACACACATCTCAGGACAAGTAATCAGCTTTCCTGTTGTCTCCACCTGCTCACTGTATCACCAGCCAGCCTGTGAATAGCCCAGGCACTTCTGCAGGCTTCCTGACACTGATCCTTCACACATCGACCTGTACTTGCAAAGCCTCCCTTAAGGAGCAGAAACCATGGCCGAAACTCTTGAGGAAGGGTCCATGCAGCAGCTGGCACCTTTTCTATTTCCTCAATTTGGTTCCTGTTTTCCTGTATGCACTTATTTATTTTTCAATCAACATAGCTTAACTGACACTTACTGAACAATTTATTTAGCAGCAGAAAACATACTTTTCAACTATGCACGGAACATTTACCAAGATATAGACTTATTTTCATCCTGAAAACAAAGCTTAATAAATAAATTAAATCTTCAAAGTTCATTCCCTCATCAGATAACATAATTGAACTAGAAACCAATGGTAGCAAAATTTATCTGTGCAAGAGATCCACTGCTCTGTCTCCTTTATTTTTCTCATAAGTTGTACTGTGCCTTACTCAAAATCCTCAAATACTGGAAAAATCTCCTAAGTATTTCATGAATCAAATAGGAAGACACAATGGAAGCAAGAAAATATTTCAGCCGAATGAAAATAAAAACACAACATATGAAGTTTTTGACATACACCTAAAGCAATGCTTAGCTGTAAATTTAGAGTATTAAATGTTTATACTAAAACAAAAGACAAGTTTCAAATAAAAGACCTACTCAGACCAACTGGCTGGAAAATATATTCATGTTAGAAAGGTAAGCGGTAAATGATAACACTTTATATTTGAAAATACAAAACATTCACTACATCTCAAAGAATATTGGTCATTTTTATTCTTTTTTCAATTGCTAGAGTAAATAGAGAAAATCCTACATATTCCTCAGCATGAGAAACAAACTACCAACAAAGGACTTTGATTTAGAATTTTTGTCTACAATAAAAAAATGGAAGAAAATACATGGTAAATTAGAAGAAAAAGGGTGTGACTCAATTATTTTATATCATGTGAAGTTAATAGGTATACATAAACAAATGAAAATCAATTCATACAGAGTTTCAACTGTTAAATTGACCAATATTAGAATAACAGGATTCCTAATTTAAACAGCTGATGTAGGGCTGGAGCGATAGCTCAGTAGAATAAGTGCTTGCTTGGCAAGCTTAGGGTCCTGAGCTCAATCCCCAGTATTGAAAAAGAAAAAGCTGACTTAACAAAACTATCAAAAGAAACAATAATGCAATTTCCCTTCTTGCATATCAGGATAAAGTAATTATATTGTGATGTTCCTGCTCATTCTTCTTCCTCTACGGTCCTGCTCTTTATTTCAGAATTTCCATCCAGGTAAGAAAGGATTGGGTTGTGACAGTTAATTTTATTTGTCCACTTGACTGGGTCACAGGGACCCAGGTCTTTCATCAAATATTATTCTTGGTCTTTTATGAGGGTGGGGGCAGTGGTTATCATGTAAGTATAAAGAGCAAGGCTTGTTCACATATGGGTGAGCCTCATTCCATGAGTAGAAAGCCTAATGGAAGAAAATATTAACTCTTCAGCAAAATAGAATTCCTCCTGCTCAATAACCTTTGTGCTGGAACAGCATCAGTTTTGCTTCGTTTCACACTCCAACTAAACAGGGTCTTGGTTTTTATTTTTATTCTGAGCCTCAGACCTGTCAGCTTCATGCCAAATCTTAGCTCATCTGCACTCCAAGCGCTGAAGCCTCCATCATCACAGGAGCAGCTCTGCACACACAGAGACACAAGCATGCTCATACTCTCTCTTCCTCTGTTGGTTCAACTGCTCACCCTGACAAGGGTGTTTTCACTGGAAGCTTAGAATTTAAAGCTTAAAATGAGATCCTGGGGTCTCTTAGATCTTAAAGAAAGTGAGAGTTATTTTAAAGGCTGTTATCTTTTTCCAAAAAGAAAGACCCAAGATATCTTCCAAAACCCCCTTCACCTTTCATGTGATCTATGAAAGGCAATCATTTTATTCTGATTTTACACTTCCTTTGCTCCCTGTCAACTTTAGAAAGATGAGTATTCACCTCCCAGGGAGAGTCTTTGTCTAGTTCTGTGCAGCTGGGCACCATTAGCCTGACCTCTCCCTTTCTCATTAAAAGCAGTATGTTTTAGCTATTAGGGATGAGCTGATTGCAGACAGAAAGGGCAATCAGTTACTCTTCCATCGAGAGAGAGAGAGAGAGAGAGAGAGAGAGACAGAGAGAGAGACAGAGAGACAGAGAGACAGAGAGACAGAAAGAGAAAGAGAGACAGAGAGACAGAGACAGAGAGACAGAGACAGAGAGAGAGAAAGAGAGAGAGAGACAGAGAGAGACAGAGAGAGAGAAAGAGAGAGAGAAAGAGAGAGAGAGAAAGAGAAAGAGAAAGAGAAAGAGAAAGAGAAAGAGAAAGAGAAAGAGAAAGAGAAAGAGAAAGAGAAAGAGAAAAAGGTTCCTTGAGTATTGTTCTCTAGAAATGTGTGTGAAGTCTCTGTCACTGTGACCACAACCACAAGCTCTTCTACCTGGGATGGAAGTAGTGTATCTTATTCCTTGCTCATCTGTGGGATGCAGTACCTGGAATTCACAATTTGAAAGACGATGGGTTTAACTTGATTTACTGTTTAAATGTTGGCTTCAAAAGCAGAAACCTCATGGCACAAAAAGCTACTCATCACATGGCAACTAGGAAGTAGAGAGAAAAGGGAGGATCCGGGGTGCAACGTGCACCCTCCAAAGTCACAGCCCCAGTGACCCCCTTGTTCCAACCAGGCCCTACTGCCATTAGTTCACATTCATCTGTGAACTCACGTATGGATGAAAGCAGTGGTAAGTACAGCACCTTAATGATCCAGTCACCTTCAGCCAAGCCTCACTGTTAAGCCTACAAGATTTCAGAGAGCTTTTTATATCTAGATCTTAATACACTATCTATATACATTTTTATCTGCTTGGGTAGGAAATACTATTTACCTGTGTTTTGTCTTTTCTTTTGGACTAGACGTTGATTTTTCTCCTTGGAGGTAATTTGGAAATGGATCTGCACAGGTTGAGCATGCAGTGTGATGCCGGGCACTAACTGGATGATAAATGCAAGAACAGGAGCCGGAATGTTGAAAGTCCCTCGCTCTGTCTCCTCAGTCCTTTGGCAAACAATCCCATCCAGATGATGTGCTGTGTGAAGTGGGACAAAGGACACTGAGCTGCAAGAGCAAGCATTCGGGATCCTCGGTGCAGTCGGATGGTGGGTTCCAGGATCCATCCTTAAGGCTGCTGTGGGGCCTTCTGAGAAAAACGCATTGTTTTTCAAGAGCTGAGCTAACACTCAGCATTGTAATCTCTTAAGAAGAATCTCTTTTTTGTTTCTTTTTTTATGAAGCAGTCTGCTTAGATTTAAGGAAATCTTTACTCATTTCTTTTCCATGGTATTTTTCCAGGGTTGCTCAGCAAGTCCTGCAAGGCCAGAAGGCTGAAGCTGTGATTTTACAACTCAGAACCTGTTTTCTGGAGTGAAGGTGACCTGGCCAGCACAAGGTCAACAGGTGGAGGGATCCCCCCAGATGGGCTGGTTTCTGGCACGGCTTCCTTCTCTCCACCCCAAACTTTCTGACTTTTGACCCTCTTCCCCATCTCAGATTCCAGGAAGTTTACTTCCAACAATCTTCGCTCTCCCTCTGAGTTTTAACTTAAAGAAATAAAGACAGCTCTGCAGAATGCTTTGTGTACAAAGGAAGCAGCATTCTGTGTAAAGCAAAGATTTAAATCCAAACCACAGAAAAATGGTGGCCTTGGGTTAGATCTTGTCCCTGTCAGGCCTCTTGCCTTCCTCCACGCTCCTGCTCTTCCTCACTGTGGGTGCTCAGCCTATGTCACTACCTTATAGGAAACTCTACCTCTGACCAAATTTGCTTTTTTGAGTTTGTTAAAAAAAATAGAAACCCTGAGCAGATGATACAACATTGAATTCCCAAAAAGGTTTGGCAATGACTAAGGAGGGGAAAAGAAAATCAAACATAAAAAAGACACAAAAAATAAGTTTACACAACTTTTGTTAGATCAAGAGATTTAATCTTTTATTGTTTCAGCAAATACTGACTGGCACCCACCACGTCCAGAACCCAGAGTCTCACAAGGAGCAGCACACCAGCTCCTGGCTTCACAGAATATGCAGGCAGCAACAGCCCACCTCATAGTGCAGAGGTGTGCGAGTCCCCATCATGCACTGCTTCCAGGAAACTCCATTACTCTTCACATCCGTACCCTTTTTCATGCAAAAAGAACAAGTTTATATAAAAAAAATGCTAACCAAATCTTAGAATTAAATACTAACTTCTACTTGAGAGTTCTGATTCTAATTTTTATTTATGGTCCTCTCACGGACTGCTCACTACTTTTCAGTGTCCACTGTGGGAACCCCCAAGTCTTGTCAGTTCCCCAAATCACTGTCAGTTGTGGGATCCCCCAATGTAATGATATGGGCATAGCATTCCAGGGGGTGGCAGCACTGTTTCCCTTGTCAGCTGCAAATTTGAGGCTTTATCATTAGCATCACAGGTAACTCAGATTTAAGACCACTGGCAATTAGTAAAAGAAGTGTTTAAGTTCACAAAAGGCAGATTTAAGCTTAGAAAGTACAGGAAATAAATTGGCCTTGCAGGAAACAGGTAGAGGTAAACTTCAGAACCAGTTCTTCCTGAGATTTTATCCCTCTGTTTTTATGCACACATACTCATCAAAGCAGATCAGACACAGAAGGCACATGCATTTTCTATTATCTATTGGACACTGAAACAGTAGTCAAATGATATAAACCATGCTGTGAGGATGGAATCTTAAAAACAACACCTGCATTTTGAGGAGCCTGGATTCTTTTATCACTGACTGTATGAGATTTTCTTTATAGGTATCTTCAATAGGGTAGGATTTTGAAACAGATGAAGACTGGGAATTGGTTACTACGAAATGACTGTACTTGAATTCTTGAGCACCAAAACAAATAAAGATGGGATAACTTCAGCCCATACTTAGCATCGTGATTCTCATGTTACCAAATAGGCTTAATGACAAGCTCATTGTGGGAAGCTACATTTGGAAGCAGACAGCAGTCAGGTCCAGTATTAAGGAATAATGAATGACTTTCTGGAGTCAAATGCAATAAAAAATGTGGTATTGTAAGGGCATGAGTTCAATCTCCAGTTCCACCGGAAAAAAAAAAAAAAGTTATGTGGAGAAGTACTATTCTGCTATAAGGAAAGATAAACTCAAAGCATTTATAGGTAAATGGATACAACTAGAGACCATATTCATAAGTGAAATAAATCAAACTTACATATGTAAACATCACATTGTCTTCGTATTATAAGAAGACAGAGTCACCAAGATTCAAAAGGTACAATATGTCAATAGATATTGTGAAATCGAAAGAAAGTACTCAAAAGGACAGAACAACTGGGATGGGAGAAAAGGAAAAGAAAGGAAAATTTTAAACATATATTCACACACATAAGATAGCTACGATAATTATACTACTCATTCCTATTAGTTCGTTGAAAGCAACAGTTAGTGTTTATATTGTTTGATGAGTTGGGCTGCCTGTATGTGTTAATCTTAGCAACTACTTTGAAGATAACAATGTTCAATAAAAATGAACATTATTAATTGTCTATCATCTTGTTTCAAAATTCTACATGCTTTTCATTTTTCCTCTGTAATTTTTTTTAAATTGTACTATAAGAAAAGAATGCTAAGAATGGTCACAAGTTATCACCTACTACGTATTGCAATGAATGACATCTTAAATTGTTTAATGCTCTCCTTAAAGAGATGGGCCTGAGAAGTCACGAACATTTTGACCAAACACGTTAGTTGTAGATCTGTGATGTTTCCCATTTGATATTATTGGCAGTTTCCTTTTGAATCCATGTATTGCATGGATTCAAGTGTTTTTCCACTCTAGATCTCAGAACAAAACCTATTGCTATCTTCAAATTTGTTGTGATTTGTTCTGTGAGAATCTCCTGAGAGTAAGGGCTTCACACTGTTAAGAGAAGATGGAAGGGAAGGGAAGGGGAAAGGAAGGGAAGGGAAGGGAAGGGAAGGGAAGGGAAGGGAAGGGAAAGATGAGGATGCGTAGACAAACTGATACATAGAAAGTGATAACCTCAGAGTTGATGCCCAATCTTACTAGCCTTTCCACAATACTTTGCTTCTCAAACAAACTCAAATATTAGGGAGTTTTTCTAGTTGTGTGCAAACAAGTTGCCTACCCAAATCATTTTCTAAGTTTAAGTGATGGAGCCATGTCATCATGAAAGACTGACTTATATTTAACCCTTACCGTGATGTTTACTGGCTCTATGATACTCAGCAATTTATTTATCTTCTTTATACCTACTGCTTTCTCTCTAAACTGGAAGAGCACTCACACTCACTTTGCCATTGAACTGTAAAAAGCAGCACAATTCCACATTGTCAGTAAATTTCAGGCAATAATCCTATTAACAATATTTGGGACAAGGAAAAAGGAAACTGCCAATGATATCAAATAGGAAACATCACAGATCTACAACTAACCTGTTTAGTCAAAATGTTCGTGACTTCTCAGGAAAGTTCTAGGGCCATGTCTGTTTGCAGTCCTCAGTCAGTCCCCAGGTATTCACACCCTCAGCTCCAGGACAGATCTGGCAGCTGAGCAGATGTTTTGCTCTGAGACTGCACTGTTAAATTCCACTGTTGTGTAGCCTGTCGAGGTGGCCTGCAGATGTCAAAGTCCCCATCTAGCCATCTCTCTGGAATGAGGCTACTTTTGTATCTGAGTGCCCAGTGGCAAGTTGGACTCCATCCTCCGTGCTCATCAATATGATGAGGAAAATCTGCTAAATTGACCAGCCAGGACTAGGAATCTGCCTTGTTCAATGCCAAAAAGAACAGAGAAATCTGGCTGTAATCTCTTCTGTGCCAAGGAGCAGACATGAACATGCTACAAAGGCTAGTATCTTTGTGACTTACCGCCATTATTTTAAAGAGGAAAATTAAAAATAATAAAACAGAGTTTTAAAACAGGTTAGTAGGAGATTTACAATGATTAGTGCATTGTATATTATTATCTTCATAGTCATCATTCAGAGTACAAGATATGAGCATGATATCTTGTCCAAACATTAGCACAAACCTTCCTTTTCAGTAAACTAAGAGAAACTACCTGCGTAGCCATCTTAACTATCTTGTGTATAGCTATATTTCTTTCTTTTACTAATTCTGCACTTCCCCTTCTCCCATCACAGTCTGTCTTTCCTTTTAAAGTTGCTTCGCAATTCAGAGTATCTATTATTCATTTTGGATCTTATTTACTTGTTCAGCTTCTCACACTAGTGAGACAATATAATGTTTATACATTTGGATCTGATGTATTTCACTTATCAGCATGGTTTCCCTCTGCAATTATTTACTTATAAAAGTTTCCAATTTAGGGGCCAGGGAGATGGCTCAGTGGAATAAGTGCTTCCTTGGCAAGTGCAAGGGTCTGACTTCAATCCCCGGTTCTGAAAAAAAAAAATTCCAGTTTGTACTTCTTTATGTCTGAATAGTACTCCTTTATATTAAAAAAAAACAAAAACACCTTTTTATTCATGCCTCAGTTGGTGGGCATTTAGGCTTTTTCTGAGATCTAGCTATTACAAACTGTGCCACTATAAACACAGGTGCACGTATATTGTTGTCTCACCATTCTTTAAAGATAAATACTAAGAGTTACAAAAGAATCCCAGGTTTCAGACAGATAAGAAACAAAGAGTGCCTTTGGGACTATTTGAGGGTTTACTAATAAATAAATATTTTAAAATATTTGGCCTGGAAGAAAATGAATCCTAAGTCTTAGGACACTGTCCTGGAATTAAAAGCCAGGACACTGTTAAAACTCCTGGGGACCTAGTGAGAACAAAGTGGCTCCCAGACCCAAGACAGAAACCTATGTTTAGGAAGCTTGTAGTTGAGGAATAAAGGATGCCTCAGTGAATTTTTCTGGGACAAAGATACAAGTATTAATGTTCTGATCAAGCCCTCCTTTTCTAGGGCTGCCAAGCCCACATAAAAGGAAGGGAACAGTACCCAAAGTCTGTGCATATCAGAAAACAGAATAGTAAGACTAGATCCAGAAAGCAATGCAAAGCCATCCATGCACAAGGGGTCATGAATGCCATCCCACGTCACAATTGCTTAACTTATCAAGATCTGTAAGAAATGACACAATATGATACAACGTGTGAATAAAACTTTAGGAATCAGAGCAAATGCATACTTGCCCCTTTATCCAAATTTTCCTTAGAATATTTCTCTAAAAGTAACTGTTGCTCCAGCAGAGTCAGAGGCCTTCCTCCATGACAAAGTGAGTACTATGTGACATATAGGAGGCCCAGAGATGCATGGCTTCTGAGTTATCACTAGGTTCTGCCCGGGCTTGCAGTCCCTCCCAGCCTGGCCTCGTCTAACTACAACCTTGTGCTTAAAGTTTCTTTTGAGTCAGAATGAGTCCTTCTTCCACTGACATACAAGTTCTCAGGGTTTTCCTTCCCTACCTTTACTTGGCAGACTCACAGGGTAACTCCTCATCATTGAACTTTATACTGTAACCTGCTAGCCACACAGCTGGAAGCTGTGCTTGGTAGCTTTTGATGTTTACAACCCAAGACATAACCAACAGCCTCTGCATGTCTACTTGCTCCTCCCAATGTGGGCTTTTGGTTTCTACAATCAGGAAATGATCATTTGGTTCCATGAACACATTCCATGGATTGTAATGTTATTATGAACATAACTGAGCTTTATAATGTAATCTTATAGTCTTGCTCCTCTGCCCCTCCACCCTGACATTTTAAGGCAGAAATTGGCCATCTAATGTCTGCACACAATGTTGTGCTCCCGTGGAGTATGACATTATGATATCTACTCCATGGACATTATAATGCAGTTTCAAATCACTTAATATACTATGGCTTTCTATTCACCAATGTGGCCACTTCAGTTTTGTCTACTGATCGCTGTCCTTGAGATTGAGTCTTAGCGAACAGATGAGTACCTGGAGTTTAACATTGCCCATTTCTGTCTTGCTTTCCTCCCTCTGTGCTACTGATTTTCTCTTTTTCAGCAGGCTTTGTGCCAGATCCCATGTAAATTATGACAATCTTCAGAATCTAAGACTTAAGCATGCTGATAAGTTTAGTTATTTTTCCC
The DNA here is from genome assembly GCA_004027165.1 of Ctenomys sociabilis. Classification (NCBI taxonomy): domain Eukaryota; kingdom Metazoa; phylum Chordata; class Mammalia; order Rodentia; family Ctenomyidae; genus Ctenomys; species Ctenomys sociabilis. Next base: position 121,986 of record PVKA01002217.1, read on the forward strand.
AACTGCAAGAAAAGAACAATGGAGTTCTTGTCTGCAGGACACAGCTATAAAATGGATTTTGTTAAACTACCAAAATGTCATTGTAAGATAAAGTATCTAGACTTTGTCCAATTCATCAAAACTTTCCCTTCTTCTTTAATTTAGTGGAAGGAAATGTCAGATGTGACCACTGCCTCCTGGATCAATATTACTCTTCAGCACTCCATAAAAAGAAATTTGCAGAGACAAAATGTGAAGAACACTGGCATCTCCTTATTTCTGCCCGTGGTTCTCTGGTGCTGATGATCTGTAACAATTAATTAAAAGAACTCCAGGATGTTGACATAAGTAGCACAACTAACAGGAGCTCTGCAGCCTCCAAAGCTATCTGAAAATGGGAACATGGTTGATCAGCACAGTGACTGAGAGGCTTTAAAGCATAATTTATGCTTGAATTAAATGTTTTCAGCTTTGCTTTTTATAAAATTTCCTTGTTAAAAACATTAGTGCAAGTAACCGTACTGAGAAGCATTAGATGTCACAAGAAAGGTACAAATCTTCATGCGCATGGACTCAAGCTCATTTTCACAGGTGTAATATTCTGTCCAGTATCTGGGACTGGTTCATATTATGACATCTACTATTTCCATAAGAAAAAAAAGAACTAAAAATCACTTAATATTAAGATCTACAATTCACGTGGAGTTCTTTAACAAAGTATAAATGTAAACACCTTTCTCTTCACTGTAGACATTAAAGCACACAAGGAGAAATTTATTCCTCTAGAGCAAAAAAGGAAAAACAAAAAACCTTGCAAAAGCAGTTTAATCCAAAATCAGTAATCTGGGGCAATACACAGGTATCTTCTTCCACAGCACCATCAGTCCTAAAGGCAGAAGTCCATGTTCCCAGAAAGGAACTATAAAACTGAATCAAGTATACAAACATAACCCTTGATTTTCCCCCCAAAGAGTTAGAGTGAATGTCCTATCTTATGGACAAGTGACAGGTGTACTTCTAATAAAAAGTATGCTTACTATAGCGAAAGGACAATGGAATGACTGGGTATGAAGTCTAAATGCTGAAGACATTAGCTGGAGGTATGGGGAAAAAAGATCCTAAAGGAGAAGAACAATAATGTCTCTTGGTGGTAGGATGTCAGCACAGAGCATGAGGATACCCTAACAAAAACAAGAGAGTGGGCTTTTTTTTCTTGGATTTTCACTAAGCTACAAATGAGGTATCAATTCTCATAAACTTACTGGTAATATAGCATCTATCTAAGATCCATATTAAGAAGCTGAACCCTATCAGTTCCTAATTCAGCATAGTTCCATTTGCATTTTAAAATTATACAATGGCATCAAAGCAATATGCATTGAATAGAAACCATCCTTCCTATTTTGAATGCTGACCTTTTCCCAAGCCAGCATTATGCAGTATAATCCTCTCTTGCAAAACTGGACAGTGGCAGTGAACACTAGTTCCCAGTTAGCACTATAACCAGGAGACCCTTTAAGTAGGGGGGGGAGGGCTCAGCCAGGATATTTAGCAGGCCAAGTACATTAAATATACATTTCCATTTATGATGTTTGTGACTTTTGATGGCCTTCCAGGAGGTAACTCCGTCAAAAGTGAAGGAGCATCTCTATTAAATGACCTTCTCATGAAAAGTTTCCAGGAATACAATGGAGCACAAAGTAGTTGATAACCACCAATGAGTACGCACGCTGGTGCAAAATCATCTATTGGAAATGTGGCACCATTTTTTGTCTTGTGCTTTTCTTTCTGGCCACACTGAGATGATCAGATTGTGTGGATTTACCATAATCCCACCATGATGCACTGCAATGCTACAGGTCCAAAACAATAGGGTCAAGTGACCAGGGACTAAAGCCTCTGAAATCAAGAGCCAGGAGAAACCTTACTCCTTTAAGTTGATTATCTCATACTCACATATCATTATATCAATTGCTTCTATTTTTCTTTATCATTATTCTTTCTTATTTACAACTTGACCTTTACCCCTCTCCTACTTTCAATATTCTAAAAAAATTTGAATTTTATATTCCACCTTCGAAGGCTTCCAATAATTATGTTAGTTGCTATTTTCCTGGAGTTCCCCAATTATTTAAGTGTATTTTTCCTGCTTTATTGCGATAGCATTGATAAATATCTGAATCTATTTTAAATTACAGTATGTAGTTCTTACAACACGGATATGTATAGTAGACATTCAATCAAATATTTGCTGAATCTGGACTTAATGGCAGAAGTGCTTGTTTTCAATCTTTTCTTTTTACTATATTTCAAATTTACTAGCTTTATGGCTGAACCAGCACATCAAACTAATGTTGCTACAAAACACTCCATAACTCCGAGTCTCATGTCTTTCACCTGATTAAAACTGATAGCTCTGAACACACTCTTCAATGAAATTTCATCAAGATTGTTTGTATTGTAGCACAATCCTTTTACTCATCCACAACAAAGTTTATTATTCTAACTGGAGCAGTTTTCAGGGAAAATAAATGCATCATGCAAGTCTCTGGACTTCGCAAATGGCTCTCTTCTCCACAGCTTGTGTGGAAGTATGTCTTAGTGGAAGCTCCTCTTTCCTGCGACAAGGATGAATATTTCTTATCATAAATGGGAACAGATCTATCTTTGGTGAGAGTGAATTAATTAGATATACCAAAACTTCCTAACAAGTCTGTGTTTTCATTTTGGAGATGAACTTATTCAACTAGGGAACTGCGCTTTATAATTTTTTTTGTGAAGGAAGTAACTCAAACGATCTCTCTCACTATTTCATAAAATTCCATGTATGATAGAAGGTGGTTAGAGTTGTGTACTAATAAGATTTAAAATCCATTGACCTTGTTCCCAGTTTTACTTCTCACTGAACCAGTTCTTTCACTTTTGAAGTATCTATTGTATTTTCAGATTTTATTTACTTTTTCAGTTTTTTTACAATAGTGAGGCAATATGATGTTTACAATTTGGGTCTGATTTATTTCACATAACAATATAGTATATATTATGTAGGATAATCTGGATAATTGTAGTGCTTATCTCTGCTGGTCTTTTGAAAGGGGCAGTTAATAGTTTTTTTTCTTTTTATTCTTGTTTTCCTTTTTTTATATAACAATTTTGTTGTTGTTGCTTTGTTTGTTTCATTAGTAACCAATTTTACATATTTTTATCAGGTCACCTCAACAAATGATTTGAAGATAATATGCAATACAGCAACCAGTGCTGAATTTCTGTTACTTTCTTTAGTGAAACCTTGTATCATTTCCAATGCTCTTCTTTTTTTTTTTTTAATGTTTTGTATTATTTAAAAATAAAAAAAAAATTATAGCAAATGTTTCACAAAAAATCCACTGACATTGGGACACTTTTTCTTTTTTCACTTTTTTTCAGTTTAAAGATAATAAACAAAAATGATACAGAATTAAAAAAAACAAACAAACAACACTGTATTTCTTCCTGTGCGAAGTGTGTATTCATCTCAAATGCCCATTTTTGGATTAGGTCTTTGAATGTTTGGATCTGAATTTTTTATTTGAGGGAGGGGTACTGTGTCTCACTACACAGTTCACACTCATATTGATACTTATGTTTTCAGCCTCTCCAGCACTAGGACTATTGATGTGTTCCACTATACCTGGTCTCAGTGGCTAGATCAGTGTGCCCAAGGAAGGGGCGGCATGGTATGTGGTGCTGGGGATGGAACCCCAGTGTCTGTTCTTGCCTAAATAGATGCTTAGTCCACCGAGCTATCTCACTGGCCCTGGGTCTGATTTTTTATTTTTTATTTTAGGGAAGGGTGTTCAGGGTTTTACTACTAGACTGGACTCATAGTGATCCACCTGTTTACAGCTTCCCAAGAGCTGGGATTACAGACAAGTGCCACCACACCCAGTCTCAACTGCCACCTCAGCATGCCCTGAGAGTGGGGCTGGCATGGCAGAGCCAGGGATCAAAGCCCAAGCCCCTATACCTGCTTGCAGGTGCATTAATTCACTGGACTATTTGGCTGTCCCTGGGTCTGATTTTTTTTTTCAATTCTTTCTGTGTTCTAGATAGAAGTCCTTTGACTGAGGGACAATTAGCTAAAATATTTTCCCAGTTTGTGGGTTTTTTCCCTCAGTTTGAAATTTCTTTTGATGTCAAAAACTTTTCAATAAGATGAGATGCAAGTTCCTGCTTCTTTGAAGCATTTTTTGTGAAGTTTGGTTTTTGCTCACACATTCTCTACTATCCCATATGTTCAAGATTTCTACCTACTTTCTCTTTCAGTAGATTTAACATTTCTGTCTTACTAATTAGATTTTTGATCCATTTTGACTTTAGTGCATGGTAATAGACATGGGTCTAGTTTTAGTCCTTAGAATGTGAAAAACCACCTTTTCCAGCGCCATTTGTTACAGAGCCTATCTTTCTTCTAGGAAAGATGTTTGGATCCTTTGCCAAAGATAAGGGAGGTGAGTGTATTTATGTTTGTCTCTGCATCTTCTAATACGTCCAGTTCATTCTCATATCTGTGGGGTTTTTTGTTGGTTTGTTTGTTTTATTTTGTTTTGTTTTGCTTTTTCTAGTACCATGTTAATTTTGTCACAGTAATTTTCTACCATAATTTCAAGTCAGTGATTGTGAAGCCTCCTGCTTTGCCTTTGTTGCACAGGGCTGACTTTCCTATTCTAGGTCACTTTTGGTTCCAAATGAATTTGAGGAATATTTCCATTAGATCTGTACAGTATGATAAATGGTATTTTGGTGAGGATTGCATTAAATCTGTATAACAGTTTTGGGAATATGGGCATTTTCACAAAGTTGGCTCTTCCTATCCATGAACCAAGTATATCTCTCCATTTTCTGAAACCCGCTATGTTTTTTTCCATTTTCATTATTGTTTTATTATTTTTAGGACATACATATAATAGTAATATATAAGTTCAAGTAAAAGTTCCTGGCGTGTTAAGATTTTTCCTTTATCTTCCTTTTTTTTTTTGGTATTTTATTTTATTTTATTTTATTTTTTCATTTCATTTTATTGAACTACAAATGTCACTCAGACAGTTTCAAGACACCTTAACAATACAGATTCGATAAATTAATACATTGCAAACTGTTTTCATAATGTTTTGGTATTCTACAAGGTGCATACATGATATTATATTTACAGATATTATTTTAGCAGATATCTCTTACCAGTGAATTAAGAGTGTGTCTGTTTACTTATTTTTTATACCTGAATTATATAAAAAATTCAATAATAATTTTCCTAGTGGATGCCCATAGTACTAGAAGCTGGCATAATATCCTGTCCAACCACCATTAGTGCAGATCTTGCCTCTCATAGAATTATGTAGAAGAACAGCGTTATCTATCCCAACTGTACTGTCCATACACACATATCATGATTTTTTTTTCTACACCCCTTCCTTTGTCCACACCTGTCAAAAGTGGGCACTCCATTGACATTCAACTAACTTAGGTACTTGAACTCGACAACACAATCCAACACCATCCAGCATTCTACAACCATAGTGAGTTACTCAAAGAAATTGTCGACCATAGCCATTTACAGCTCAGCTTAATATTATGGCCTCATGATGTATACTTCATTTTTACACTTTTGTGCTGGATGGTTAAGACCTAGGTAGATCAAGACTTATATACCAACACATGAACTTTATATTTCCTATGTAGTCAGTGAAGTCCCCTCAGGGTTTGATCTTGTAGTCCTGTAAATTATTCTGTAGTTCCTTTGTCTGTGTCATCCATGTGGATGAGTCACGGCCAATGCTTGACCAGTTTGCTCTCTTTGAGAGCTTGAGAGAAAGTTTTCTCTTCATGTGACTCTCCCAGGCACACTTTAGAACTTCAATCTCTTTCCTCTGTGGCTCCATAATCACCTTCTTCAGAAAATTTGGAACTCACCTGAGTTTCATGATGTTGCAGTACAGGTTCTCCTATGTCCTGAATCTTCGCTGACCTTGAAAGACTAGGTCCAAAATGTTGGCTGCCTTGTGGCTCTTCTATTTCTCCCACTCTGACTTGTGATCTTAGGTTGTTATCCATCGAGAAGAAAAGCTGATTAGTATCCTGCAGCATATACCATTCACTTTGCCTTATCAGACTCAACTGATTTTAGTTGTTGTACGTTTCCTTTTGTATTTCTGCTTTTCGCTTGTTATACTAGGGAGACTATATGATATTTACATATGTGTGTCTGGTTTATTTCACTTATGAGTATATGTTCAAGTGGCATCCACTTCAGTATAAATGCTTCGAACTTATCATTCTTAATAGCTGAGTAATACTCCATTACATAGAAATGCCACATCTTTTTCAGCCATTCCACATGTGATGGACATCTTGGTTGTTTCCAAGATTTTGCTATCACACATTGCGCTGCTATAAGCATAGGTACACATATATCTCTATGATACAATGTATCCAGATCCTTTGGGAAAATTCCCAGTAGGGGGATAGCCGGCTTGAATGGGATTTCTAGTCCTACTCTTTTGAAGAGTCTCCACACTGACTTCCACAATGGCTGTACCAGTCTACATACCCACCAGCAGTGGAGAAGCGTTCCCTTTTCCCCACAACCTCTCCAACATTTGTTGTTGGTTGATTTCCTTATGATAGCCATTCTTTCTGGAGTGAGATGATATCTCAGTGCTGTTTTTATTTGCATTTCACTAATGGCTAGCAATATGGAGCATTTTTTCATATATTTATTTGCTTTAATTTCGTCCCCTGAGATTGTGTATTCATCTCAGATGCACATTTCTGAATTGGGTCTTTAAATTTGAGAGCCCTGTTATATCTTAGTTCTTTATAAATTCTAGACAATAGTCCTCTGTCTGATTGCTTATTAGTTAGGATTTTTTCAAAGATTGTGGGTTGTCTTTTCACTCTGTTGACAATTTCTTTTGACATGCAGAAGCTCCTTAAGAAGAGTTGATCAGATTTGTTGATTCTTTGAAGAGCTTCCCGTGTGAATATATGTTTGCTCATGAATTCTTTAACTACCCCTATGTCTTCAAGAGTTCCTCCTACTTTCTCTTCCAGGAGATTGAGTGTTTCTGTTTTAACGTTTAGATCTTTAAATCATTTTGACTTTACCTTAGTGCATGGTGATAGAGCTGGGTCAAGTTTTAGTTTTCGGCATGTAGAAAGCCATGTTTTCCAGCACCATTTGTTAAAGAGGCTATCTTTCTTCCAATGAGCTTGTGTAGCCTCTTTGTCGAGAATAAGATGGCTGAGTGTTTTCGTAGATGCCTCTGCATCTTCTAATCTATTCCACTGATCCTCAGGTCTATTTTGTTGCCAATACCATGTTGATTTTATCACAGTGGCTTTGTAGTATAATTTCAAATCAGGAATTGTGATGCCTCCTGCCTTGTCTTGATTGGCCAAGATTGCCTTTGCTATTCTAGGTCGTTTGTGGT